>WNGS01165064.1:24785-51583 GCA_020271785.1 Procambarus virginalis | reverse complement strand
TGGCGTCCACTACCACCGACAGGATGGATATGGGGCTCACAACCGCCCACAGGATGATTATAGGGTCCAGTATTGCCCACAGGATTAGTAAATAGGGTCCACTGCCGCCCGCAGTTTCGGTAGGGGGTCCACTACCGCCTACAGGGTTGTTAGGGCATCCATTGCCGCCCACAGGGTCGGTATGGGGTCCACTTCCACCCACAGGGTCGGTTGGGGGTCCACTGCCGCCCACAGGGTCGCTATGAACTCAACTGCCGCCCATAGTGTTTGTATAGTGTCCACTACCCCTAATAGGGTCTGTATGGGGGTCCATTATTACCCACAGGATGTGTCTGGGGTCTATTTTGGCAATACTGTTTTTCCAATCACATTTGTTGCTCAATGTAAAATATTTGTTGCTCGACTTGCAACAATTTAAAACTTATTACATTTTCAAAGACTTTAGTTTATCCACAACAACTTATGACTGAAACAACATTGCTCTTATACCTGCATTTGGGTGAGGTGATGTAATACAATACGGGGTACAGAATAGTGGGGTACAGAACAATTGGTATAGATAGAAGTTGGGTAAATATAGAACTGCAGAAGGCCTATTGGCCCATATTTCTTGATGTTTCTATATTGGAGCGGAGTCTTGAAGTGGGTAGAATATAGTTGTGCGTTATTGGCTGTTGATTGCTGGTGTTGACTTCTTGATGTGTAGTGCCTCGCAGATGTCAAGCCGCCTGCTGTCGCTGTATCTATCAATGATTTCTGTGTTGTTTGCTAAGATTTCTCTGGTGATGGTTTGGTTGTGGGGAAGAGAATATATGTTCCTTAATGGAGCCCTGTTGCTTATGCATCGTTAAACGCCTGGAAAGAGATGTTGTTGTCTTGCCTATATACTGAGTTTTTGAGGCTTACAGTCCCCAAGTGGGCATTTGAAGGCATAGACGACGTTTGTCTCTTTTAGAGCGTTCTGCTCCGTGTCTGGAGAGTTTCTCATGAGTAGGCTGGCCGTTTTCTTGTTTTTTTAGTAAATCGTTAGTTGTATCTTCTGATTTTTGTCTGTAGGGATAACATTTCTATTAACAATATCTTTCAGGACCCTTTCCTCCGTTTTATGAGCTGTGGAAAAGAAGTTCCTGTAAAATAGTCTAATAGGGGTATAGGTGTTGTATTATTTGTCTCTTCAGAGGTTGCATGGCGTTTCACTTTCCTTCTTATGATGTCTTCAATGAAACCATTGGAGAAGCCGTTGTTGACTAGGACCTGCCTTACCCTACAGAGTTCTTCGTCGACTTGCTTCCATTCTGAGCTGTGGCTGAGAGCACGGTCGACATAAGCGTTAACAACACTCCTCTTGTACCTGTCTGGGCAGTCACTGTTGGCATTTAGGCACATTCCTATGTTTGTTTCCTTAGTGTAGACTGCAGTGTGGAAACCTCCGCTCCTTTCCATGACTGTTACATCTAGAAAGGGCAGCTTCCCATCCTTCTCCATCTCGTAAGTGAAACGCAACACAGAATCTGCTCAAACGCCTCCTTCAGCTCCTGCAGATGTCTGACATCAGGTACCTGTGTAAAAATGTCGTCAACATACCTGCAGTATATGGCCGGTTTCAAGTTCAAGTCGACTAAGACTTTTTTCTCGATAGTACCCATGTAGAAGTTCTCAAACAGGACACCTAGGGGAGAACCATGGCGACCCATCTACTTGCTTATACATGTGCCCATCCGGGCTCAAGAAGGGTGCCTCTTTAGTACAAGCTTGGAGTAGTTTCCTCAGGATATATTCTGGTATGTCAAGAGGAGTACAGGCGGATCACGATACACTCGGTCCACTATCATCCCGATTGTTTCCTCCACAGGTACGTTGGTGAACAGTGATTCTACGTCCAACGAGGCTCTTATCCCTGTGGCCCGTGTTCCCCGCAGTAAGTCAACAAATTCCTTCGGGGACTTCAGGCTGAAGGCGCAAGGGACATAAGGAGTCAGTAAGCCATTGAGTCGTTTCGCCAGTCTGTACGTGGGTGTGGGTATCTGGCTGATGATTGGCCGAAGTGGGTTTCCAGGCTTATGTGTCTTGACATTTCCATACGCATATCCAGGTTTATATTCCCCAATATCTTTGGCAGGTGGAGTCCGGATTTCTTGGCATTCACAGTTTCAATCAATTTGTTGACCTTTGTTTCAATTCGGCTGTAGTGTCCTTCGTTACTCTTGGAATTCTAAATTCCAAATANGAGACAGAGTGCATAAATGAGGAAGTGGGCGACGAAAAGCGGAGATGGCTCCAATAAAGAGGTAGCAAGCAAGATCACAGAATATAAAATACCTGAAAAAACGCAAAAACGGAAAACATTTGCAAATTTCTACGCTAAAGGAATATGCAAATATGGAAAATTAGGAACAAAATGCCATTTTCTGCATCCTCGAAAATGCAGGAACATGTTGGCGAGGGTACATGCCGTTTTGGAACAGGGTGTAGATACTTCCACCCCAAATTATGTATTTTCAATTAGGGACAAAAAATGCTACAATCTTCAGTGTCCGGAATTCACGTGAGAGGTACACAACGTTATAGACGGGAAGATCAGTATGACACTACTGGCAATTTTTTAGAGGAAGGCAGAAACAGAGCAGAAAATATAAGAGAGAGGAACAGTCAGATGGAACCACCACAGGATTACAGAGGGGAAGGGAGATACCCACAAGTCTGGAATACACATTACCAACAAACACACAGGTACTACACCACACAACACTCGCCCCACTACCGAAACTGGACGAATCACTTCGAAAACAACACACCCTGGACGCAAACACAGTGGCCCCTTACCAGAGCCTCAGATATTAACACCAAGTAAGGCATCCAGCACTTCCACTACCACGATAACATCATTTATATTTGCCAACATTCAAGGTATAAAAACACGCAAATCCAACAAAGTTCACTTTATAGATGGTCTCCTTCATGAGGCAAATGCAGTGTTTGCAGCCCTAACAGAAACCCACAAAGGACTACCATGATGGTGAAATATGGATCTCAGAGTACAATCTTTTCAGATGTGATAGGAAACACCGGCTTCAGGGTGGGGTCAGCCTATACATCAAAGACACACTCATCTGTACTGAGCTGCTAAACACCTCAAATGATATGGTGGAAGTGCTGATAATCAAAATAGAGATTATAAATGTAGTTATTGTCCTTGTATATAAGTCACCGGAGGCAAACCCTCAGCAGTTTAAAGACCAACTAATGAAAGTAGAACACTGCTTGGAAAACCTCACAAATCCAGCTCCGAACATCATTCTGCTTGGGGACTTCAACCTACGGCACCTGAAATGGAAGCACCTGGCTAATACAGTAATATCAGAAAGAATACCAGGAAGTAGCCTTAATGAACAGGCACATGCAAATGACCTGCTACGGATGTGCGACAGGTTTGCCTTAAACCAGCAAATAGTAGAACAACCAGGAAGGAGAACACGCTGGACCTCATTTTCACTAATAATGATGAATTGATCAGGAACATAATGATTACAAATACCTGTTACTCAGATCACAACTTAATTGAAGTTATGACAACCATGGGGAATAGACCTTCAAAACCAGTCCAGATTCCCGGTGGAGGAGATTTCAGCAAATTCAACTTCAATAATAAACAGATAAATGGGAGCAAATAAACCAGGACTTCACAGAAATAAACTGGGAAGAACAGCTAGGAAATGCGAACCTGAACCAGTGCCTGGAAAAAATAAGCTCAGTAGCACTAGAAATATGTACAAACCGCATCCCCTAAGAAAAAAGAGGAAGAGATGCAGATTGGAACGAGAACGTCGTTCCCTATATAGGCGAAGAAAACGAATCGCGGTACAACTTGAGAGTCGCACCCTATCTCAGGAACGGCGAAGAAGGTTAGGTAGCGAATAGGAAAAATTGAACTCAAGCTACAAGAATCATACAAACGCAGGAGAGGGAAAGAGAGCAAAAGGCCATCAGTGAAATAGAGAGAAACCCGAAATATTTTTTCTCCTATGCAAAATCAAGATCAAAAACCACATCTAGTATCGGGCCCCTGCGAAAGGAAGATGGAACTTTCACCGATGACAACAAAGAAATGAGCGAGCTACTGAGGAAGCAATACGACTCTGTCTTCAGCGAGCCATTAAACGCACTAAAGATCGATAACCCAAATGAATTTTTCATGGATATGATACCAACATCAAATCATATATCAGACGTCACCCTATCCCCACTGGATTTTGAAGAAGCCATAAACAGTATGCCTATGCACTCCGCACCAGGCCCGGATTCTTGGAACTCCATATTCATCAAGAACTGTAAAAAACCACTATCGCAGGCCCTTCACATTCTGTGGAGACAAAGCCTAGATACTGGCGTTATTCCTGATATACTAAAAACAGCAGAGATAGCACCACTTCATAAAGGAGGAAATAAGGCAGAGGCAAAAAATTACAGACCGATAGCACTAACATCGCACATCATAAAAATTTTGAGAGAGTGCTAAGAAGTAAGATCACAAAATACATGGAATCACAGCATCTCCATAACCCCGGACAACATGGTTTCAGAACAGGGCGCTCTTGCCTGTCGCAGTTGCTGGACCACTATGATATGGCATTAGATGCTATGGAAGACAAACAAAACGCTGATGTAATTTACACAGATTTTGCAAAAGCTTTTGATAAATGTGACCATGGTGTTATTGCCCATAAAATGCGCTCAAAAGGAATTACCGGAAAAGTAGGCAGATGGATCTACAATTTCCTGACCAACAGAACCCAATGTGTAATAGTCAACAAAATAAAATCCAACCCGTCAACCGTTAAGAGCTCAGTCCCCCAGGGTACTGTGCTTGCTCCAGTACTTTTTCTCATCCTTATATCGGACATAGACAAGAACACAACCTATAGCACTGTATCATCCTTTGCAGATGACACTAGGATCTTCATGAGAGTAGGCAACATAGAGGACACGGCGAACCTCCAGTCAGATGTAGATCAGGTCTTTCTATGGGCTACAGAAAATAATATGGTGTTTAACGAAGACAAGTTCCAGCTCATGCGCTATGGAAAAAATGAAAATATAAAAACTGAAACCACGTACAAAACTCAGGCAAATCATAACATAGAACGAAAAGGCAATGTAAAGGATCTGGGTGTACTCATGTCGGAAGACCTTACCTTTAAAGAACACAATAAAGTAGCCGTCACAACTGCAAGAAAAATGACAGGTTGGATAACAAGAACTTTTCACACTAGAGATGCTATACCGATGATGACACTTTTCAAAACGCTTGTGCTCTCTAGAGTGGAGTACTGCTGCACAATGACAGCCCCTTTCACTGCGGGTGAAATTGCTGACCTGGAGAGCGTGCAGAGATCCTTTACTGCTAGAATCCACTCGGTAAAACATCTAAACTATTGGGACCGACTAAAGAGCCTAAATCTGTATTCCCTTGAGCGCAGGCGGGAGAGATACATAATAATTTACACGTGGAAAATATTAGAGGGGCTGGTCCCAAACCTGCACACAGAAATAACATCACATGAGACCAGAAGACATGGCAGGATGTGCAGAATACCCCCGTTGAAAAGCAGAGGTGCAACTGGTACTCTGAGAGAGAACTCTATCAACATCAGAGGCCCGAGACTGTTCAACACGCTTCCACTACACATAAGGGACATAACTGGCAAACCCCTCGCAGTGTTCAAGAGAGAACTGGATAAGCACCTCCAAAGGATACCTGATCAACCAGGCTGTGACTCATACGTCAGGCTGCGAGCAGCCGCGTCCAACAGCCTGGTTGATCAGTCCAGCAACCAGGAGGCCTGGTCGATGACCGGGCCGCGGGGACGATAAGCCCGGAAGCACCTCAAGGTATCCTCAAGATAAGGTAAGGAGGTCGCTCAGCGATCCACTGGCTGGTCCTGCTGGTAAAAACAGTTCTTCCGGCCAGGAACTGACGTGGGAAGTGAGGATGTAGATGGTGCTCTTTGCGAAGAATGGCATCGTTAGTGAGGAGTTTTTCTAGCTCCTCTTCACATGAAAAGTAGAGCACGATATCTTCACCTTCCTGACTAATGTCAGCGGGTTCGAGGCCAGTAACGTCCTTCAGGACCTTCAGAGTATTGCTTTTTCCGATAGCATGACCGTCAAGTGGAGTCGCTCTGACCTTAAGACGTTTGGGTCGCATTGTGACCACACTGCTCCTTGTGATGTGTTGGCGGGAGATGTCTCTCCCGTCCTGATACATTGTTCTTTTTTTTGAAGATTAAGCCACCCAAAAGGTGGCACGGGCATGAATAGCCCGTAAGTGGTGGCCCTTTTGAGCCATTACCAGTATCAAGAGCTGATACTGGAGATCTGTGGAGGTGCGACTGCACCCTGCGTGACGGGAGATGTCTCCCGTCCGATACATTGTTCATTAATTCCTACCTTTTGAACTGAGAGGATTAATTCATTAGCTCCCCCACCTTTCATTAATCTAATGGCAGAGGCTACATTTATCTCTGCAATTCTATCCCCCAATACTCTGCAGATTCAACTCCATCCTCATTTTCTCAATCATAGCATTTCTTGGGCATCCTAAGATAATTCTAATGGCTTCATTTTGTACCTTCTCCAACTTCTCCATCCTACCTTTACCAAAACAAGAAATAACAGGTGCAGCATAATCAATAAGAGATCTTACAGTACTCAAGTATATCATTCGTAGCACAGGGACTCCCACTCCCTTTCCACAGCATGCCAAGGCCTTCAGAGGTTGTAATCTCTTCCGACATTGACCCAACAGTCTGCTCATACACTACCTGTATGTCACATACACCATCTGTGCATCACTCACCACCTGTGTGTCACACACACACACCACCTGTGTGTCACACACACACCACCTGTGTGTCACACACACACACCACCTGTGTGTCACACACACCACCTGTGTGTCACACACACACACCACACACACACCACCTGTGTGTCACACACACACACCACCTGTGTGTCACACACACACCACCTGTGTGTCACACACACACACCACCTGTGTGTCACACACACACACCACCTGTGTGTCACACACACACACCACCTGTGTGTCACACACACACACCACCTGTGTGTCACACACACACCACCTGTGTGTCACACACACACCACCTGTGTGTCACACACACACACACCACCTGTGTGTCACACACACCACCTGTGTGTCACACACACCACCTGTGTGTCACACACACCACCTGTGTGTCACACACACACACCACCTGTGTGTCACACACACACCACCTGTGTGTCACACACACATACCACCTGTGTGTCACACACACATACCACCTGTGTGTCACACACACACACCACCTGTGTGTCACACACACACACACCACCTGTGTGTCACACACACACACCACCTGTGTGTCACACACACACACACCACCTGTGTGTCACACACACCACCTGTGTGTCACACACACCACCTGTGTGTCACACACACCACCTGTGTGTCACACACACCACCTGTGTGTCACACACACCACCTGTGTGTCACACACACCACCTGTGTGTCACACACACCACCTGTGTGTCACACACACCACCTGTGTGTCACACACACCACCTGTGTGTCACACACACACCACCTGTGTGTCACACACACACCACCTGTGTGTCACACACACACACACCACCTGTGTGTCACACACACCACCTGTGTGTCACACACACCACCTGTGTGTCACACACACCACCTGTGTGTCACACACACCACCTGTGTGTCACACACACCACCTGTGTGTCACACACACCACCTGTGTGTCACACACACCACCTGTGTGTCACACACACCACCTGTGTGTCACACACACCACCTGTGTGTCACACACACCACCTGTGTGTCACACACACCACCTGTGTGTCACACACACCACCTGTGTGTCACACACACCACCTGTGTGTCACACACACCACCTGTGTGTCACACACACACACCACCTGTGTGTTACACATAATTCTGTAACAAATGTTCTAGCATAAAACTTTGTACAGTTTATTAATTTCTTACCGTTTGATGTACCAGGATGATCCAAGTGTGCTGAAGTTTTATAGCTGGAGCTGGAAGATCCTGTCGAGATGACTTCTTCAAAGAGACTATATATAGTCTCTTTGAAGAGGAGACTATATATAGCTAGTGGCTTTACAAGATTATAATTCCAACTTAAACTCTATGTTGTCTCTTAACCCCCAATGTACGTTCTTGTATATGTATAAATAAATAAAATAAATAAATAACTAGGGATCGAGGCATTAATGCGCAGTACGTGCTTCCCTCACCTGTAACGTCACAGCGCCATTTGACGACAGCATAAACACAGGCGGCCATTTTATGTTCCACCATGATTAAAATTTTGTTTTTTTTAAATTTTGCCCCGAGGGGCGAGTTTATTGGGCAACGCCCAATGTGTTCGCAATAGAATGTTCTACAAGAACATATGTATAAAATGTCACACAAGGATGCGTTAGACTGTCCGCAAATAAACAACTATACATTGATCACTCGCCGTGAGCTCCAAACAGCGACGAAATGTTTCTATTCTTTTCAGGGTTGTAAACTCCACACTTATTCTACAGCGTTAAATTTGGTATCACTGAAATCGCAATAAAATTCTCTACACGTACATATGCATATAAATGTAGAATCATGATCGCGCCCATCATCAAGAGCGTGGAAAGTGGGTGAAGTGTTACCCGTTACCGCACATCGACGAAATTAGTATTGAAAAGTTTATTCTTTTCACTGTCCTGACCTTAATTTTCAAAGTACGTATTTCATTTTTGTGCCAATGTGTTCGCAATAAAATGTTCTACAAGGACATGTGTATAAAATGTCACACAAGGATGCGTTAGACCGGCAACAACAAAAAAACCTACGTCGATTAATTACACTCGTCGTGTCAACAATACAATAGTCTTCCCACGAAGATCCAATACAAGGCCGTTTTCTCAAATAGGCTATGTGACTATTAGAGAAAACGAAAATTTTATGGCAAACATGTTCATAGTATCTCCAAGTCGATCGGCGTGTGAGAATTGAGACCACTGACAAAAGTTTCCCAGTCTGTCTGCCTCAGCTCTACTATACGTCCCTGGCCTCAGCCAGAGCCGTTTGAAATAGCTTAAGCATTTCAGCAGTGCGGGCCTTTCTATAAGCTAGTCCAATTAATTCTTCTGGCAGTGCATTTTAGTGCATGCAATTTAGAATCATTATAATAAGCATAAGTGCTATTACCAGTGTAATTTGGGTCACGTGGCCTGGACGATGGATCAAGTGATTCTATGAATGAACATAACAAAGGGGGGATATTAATAAGGGTAGAGTTGACTAAATGTATAGTTTAGTTCATTTATTATGCACCCCATACCCATCTTGTGGGCGGTAGTGGAAAGGGTTACAGAGGCACATAATGGGCTCAGGGACTGAACCCCACAATTCATTTAGCTAAGCAAGTTACAATCTTGATGAGCTAGTTACAAAATTCAATATAAGTCGTCACATCAACAATGGGTTCGAGATCGACCACAAGTACAGGTTCTAAATTAAGCAACTGACATATGTGGAGAGCAAGTGTCACAATCTATTTGTTTGTCCTGCACACCGCCCCCCCATCCAGCGGGCAGCGTGTGGATAGGTTACAATCACTCAGTTACTACCTACAGTTAGCAAACTGGGGATATTTGGCTAAAATTTCTGTAGCAGATCATTTTGAATGAAATATTTACACATCGCTGGAACATTGGTTATAGAATTGTCTCTAAATTCACGTATGTTTTCGCACTCCATCACATAGTGACGGAGGTAAAATGTAAATGACTAAAAAAATGACAAAATGTAAACTCTGTCAGAAGAACTATTCGCATATTTGCGTCATTATATAATGGAATGTGAAAAAATCGCGGAATTTACAGATAACACCATCAATGGTGTCCAAGAAATGTGTAAGTACTTCATTCATAATGATGTGCTGCCCGAAATCTTAGCGAAGTATCCAGCATTTGCTTACTGTAGGTAATGCATGCATATGACTGTAAAGCTGCCGCCCAGTTGGGTGGGTGTGGAGCACATGACTGTAAAGCTGCCGCCCAGTTGGGTGGGTGTGGAGCACATGACTGTAAAGCTACCGCCCAGTTGGGTGGGTGTGGAGCACATGACTGTACAGCTGCCGCCCAGTTGGGTGGGTGTGGAGCACATGACGGTAAAGCTACCGCCCAGTTGGGTGGGTGTGGAGCACATGGCTGTAAAGCTGCCGCCCAGTTGGGTGGGTGTGGAGCACATGACTGTAAAGCTGCCGCTCAGTTGGGTGGGTGTGGAGCATATAACTGTAAAGCTTCCGCCCAGTTGGGTGGGTGTGGAGCACATAACTGTAAAGCTGCTGCCGCCAGTTGGGTGGGTGTGGAGCACATGGCTGTAAAGCTGCCGCCCAGTTGGGTGGGTGTGGAGCACATGACTGTAAAGCTGCCGCCCAGACTCACCATAGATGTAAAGTGCCTTGTATAGTGACTGTTGTGAGCCTCTTGTTGATCACTTATGACACAGAGATTATTAATGTGTGTATTTGTGTGGGTGATTATAAATATGTATGTGTATGCATATATGTATACGTATATATATATGTACATGTATGTATGAGAGTGTGTACATGTATATATAACATTAATAATTTTGTAACTAGCCTCAAAAATTGTTATTTGCTTAGCTAAACAAACTAGAGGGTTCAGTTTCTGAACCGATTATGTGCCTCTGTAATCCTTTACACCACCGCCCACGGGATGGGTATGGGGTGCATAATAAAGAAAGAAATGGCAATAAGAGGGGTATGAAATGTATCAACATAAAACGTTAACTAAAACATTAATGGCTAAGTAATGACTATACCCAACTCTACAACTTAGCTGGTTATAAAGCCATTCATAACTGCAGGCCTAATAAAAAAGAAGGTGGCACAGCAATATATTACAAAGATACCTTCATTTGCAATAGTGTCATTAGTGATAGAGACGACTATTGTGAATATACCTTTGCCAAGTTCTCCAGTAAATCCCTTAAATCCTCCTTGACTATCGGTGCCATCTATAGATATCCTAATACCAGACTAATTACAGTCTCCGTGGTGTAGTGGTAAAACACTCGCCTGGCGTTCCGCGAGCGCTATGTCATGGGTTCGTATCCTGGCCGGGGAGGATTTACTGAGCGCAATTCCTTAACTGTAGCCTCTGTTTAACGCANAACCCTCCGTGGGCCAGGTGTAGAATCGTGGGCCGCAGGCTGGTAGGAATCACTAGTTGTTCAACGTCTGCCCAATCGTCCTCGTCCTTCAGTTTACTGGGTCTATACCTGCGATAGAGTAATTCGTTCTCCATAAAGAACCCAGGAACACTGTCGGATTGGGTCTCAGCCTGAAAGAATAATGGTGTCAAGGTAAGATCATCTCTGTAACTTACGGAACTCCAAAGCGGTCAGATTAGGGGGTAGTTTCGAAGGGTCCTGAGGGACAGCGGTAGCAGTAGAGTCAGCTGGCTGTGGTCGTGCAGCTTGAGCACGGGTGGTCACCATAACAGGAGGAGAACCTTCATCCTCTTGAACCTTTGCTGGAACATGCTCAAAAATCGGGTTATCCAACACAGAGTTACCCACCTGGGATATGTCCTTGACGATCAGGTTGTTCGGTTGTTGGTCTTCTGCCAAGTCGTTGCCCAGGAGAAGTTGCACTCCAGGCATGGGAAAAGGCTTTTCCCTGACGGCGACTTGGACTTCACCGGTCACGAAGGGACAATCTAGGTAAACTCTGGCAAGAGGATAAGGAGTAGTAGCAGTAAGGTCAGTGATGAATACAGTCTCTCCTGTGTAGGCGACGTTGGGCACAGCTGATTTCAAGACGATCGATTGTAGAGCCGCTGTGTCCCGCAGGATCTTAAGTCCAAAACGTCCCTCTGAATCTGAACCGTGGGTAGTGATAGTTCCTGGATATAGATGCTTGCTAAAGAGAGAGAGATCATTAGCATGAACACCAACATTCATTACAGGCTTACCGGACTTAGGGTGAGTAGGTTTGGGCTTAGGAGGTTCTATGTTACCTTTAGATTGGGACTTACCACATTTTTCTATGGTATGTCCATAGAGTCGACAATACCTGCAGTACAGTTGAGAGGTACCTTGATCTGGGCTCGCTTTCTCGTAACTGTACCAAGACTTCTTACTGGTAGGTTCTGGTGTCAGCCGGTGGATGAGGCTGTAAGTGTCAGCTGACTTCGCGCACTTCACCAAATCGGTCTCTTCTTTGTCTGCTAAGTATAGGCGGACAGGAGGAGGTACACGTCTCAAAAATTCTTCAACCAGTATGAGGTTGACAAGCTCTGGAAAAGTAGAGACATGTGCTGCCTCCAGCCATTTCATGAAATATCTCCGTTTGGTGTTAGCAAATTCTAAGAAGGTGGTGGTACTTGCCTTGACGTAGTCACGGAACTTTCGTCGATAGCTTTCGGTGGAGAGAAGGTAGGCGTCCAACACAGCTTGCTTCAGGGTGGTGTAGTCGTTTTCCGATGCCAAAGTGCTGAGTGTGACTGCTGCTCTACCTGTTAAATGTACTCGGAGAAGGGTAGCCCATTGGTCGTCAGGCCAACTAAGTTGATTAGCAAGGGTCTCAAAAGTAGTGAAGAAAACATCAACCTCCGTTTCTATGAACGGGGCATTAACTTACTTGCATGGGAGACATTGAAACTTGGAGGAAGACTAGCTGCAGCTTGTTGGAGTTGAGCTTGGTGTGTAGCGTCCCTCGTGAGTTCTCGGTCACGACATTCTAGAACTGTTTCTGCCTGCCGTTTGTCGTGTTCACGTTGTATCTCGAGTCGCTCTTTGTATAAGGCCAACTCACGTTCACTTTCTTCTTTCTCAGTGCGGCCTCTCGCTCTTTGAGGCGGATTTCTTCTTTCTTGAACTGGAGCTCGCGTTCTTGCTCTTCCTTCTGATGGCAGCTGCTTCCTGTTGTTGCTGTATGGCGGCTTGTTGTTGCTCCTTCTCGAGCTTTGCGAGCTCGATTTTGAGTTTCATTGCCGTCAAATCATGCTTATCTGAAATGGTATATTGTTCGTGAGTATCAGAATCTATCTTCCCTTCATCCAAAAGATGATCTAAAATTATATTATGTATGGCATATTGTTGGCTCCAGGGGAACTTCCAACTGATACTCATGTGCAAGAGTTATCAATTCGACCCTCTTAGCATGACGTAAGTTCCCTATTTCACTTTCTGGATCTGCCTTGAAAGCGTGGATACGAAACATTGTAAAAAATGGCAAATAAATGAGACACGAATATACTGTGAGATATGGTGAATGTCAGAAACAGGAAACGTGGCAACTGATACCTATCCTGTGGAATTATTAATAATTAAAGTTAATTCAAGATGGTAAATGAATAAGGTCGCAGGAAATCTTGTACCTGGTACTCACTGTGGGAGGATAAAGGCAAGAAAATCCTACTAATTAGTTGAAACTGAGTTTCAAAAACAAGTGAAACACTAAATGGTTCCAAAGTAAATGAGGTAGTCCAAAAATGTAGTCATACCTTGCCGAGTCACTATAGAACATAAGCAAGGTACCCACTGAAATTGAATATGGTACTTACAGAATTAGCGAACTTCGTGCTCAAAAGAAAGAAAGCTAATTCCCTACCTTGAGTAAATACCATCAATTCTGACCAACGAGTAGGGGTGCGAGTGTCAACTGGTGACGAGAACTATCGGCGAGGTCCCAGTTCGCCAATAATAGTCCGTGCTAGAGGAACTTTGGCCCTCTTTTTCCTCCTAGAGTCGGATTGCAGAAATTAGGTGCTATTGACCCGGAGACAGACCACAGTACCAGGGTACCTATGTGATAATCTGTCAAAAATGTGAGAAATATCTGAGGGACAAAAGATGTTAAACACGGGTAATAACACGGAAGGGGGAGACGACCAATTAAGAGTATGACTGAGGCCTACAGTCACCACGTAATCCAAAGTTGTCTCACACTCACCATATGCTACTCCCGTAATGCACAATATACACAGCACCATATAATAAAAATGATTAATGTAAATATTGAAAGCAAGGGAATGAAAGCCAAGTACGCTTACCACAATTACCAATACCTGAGTGCAGCTCCTAGGACAGGCCCCCAATTATATGTGACGGTAACGTGTTGGAAATGGTGGTCGGCAGTCTTCCAAATAGCAGATGTCAATGCTGGGCCACATACATGTAAGTTATAAAAAAAAAGGAAAAAAAAAAGTGACTGCTTGTCTGATAATCTGTGGTAAGGTAAGGTAAGATACACGAAAAACACAAATATAAACAATGACACTTTACTTAATCTAGAAAACAAAATAAAAAAGACAATTCCTTGGCATTTAAAATAATGTAAAAGTAAAACACGTAAAAATATATATAACAAACTGAAAAGGGGGGAACTGGTTACGTTAACAGGAATACAAAGATAAATGGTGCTGGGAATATATGCGCAAGCTATCAACCTCTATTTGATCACACAAGGTGGGTCAAGTAGGTGTTCACAGCAAGAGCACTAGATATATTCTGACTGGTAGGGCTGCCAGTGACTCCAACATTGGCTTGCGAGGAATGTGATTGGCGTGGAGCTGGAGTGGTGTGTGTTGAACGGCCAATGAGAATGCAGGACGGCCGCAAGTCGGTAGTTTGGCTGGGAGTAGCAGTTGGCGGGTCGACCAGGTGTGCAGGAGTGGGGGGAGGGGGAGTTTGCAGGTGCGTGGCTGGTCTTGATATACGTTTAAGCCACTGTAAAACGTATCTTGCATATTACTGGGAACGTGACGATAAGGAAAAAGAGCAGGCTCAATCTCTGGGAAGAGATTATTGTCACAATATATATTTACTTAATATTAATAATTATATAAAAATTTCAAGTTTAAAGAAGAAATAATATTTATTTGTTTGGGTACAAGCCTCCTCAAAAGCGTCACAAAATATGTCTATATTTTCAACTTATCTAACAGTAATTTTTTAAAATCAGCTATATATATATATAGATGTCGTACCTAGTAGCCAGAACGCACTTCTCAGCCTACTATGCAAGGCCCGATTTGCCTAATAAGCCAAGTTTTCATGAATTAATATATTTTCTCTATTTTTTCTTATGAAATGATAAAGCTACCCATTTCATAATGTATGAGGTCAATTTTTATTTATTGGAGTTAAAATTAACGTAGTTATATGACCGAACCTAACGAACCCTACCTAACCTAACCTAACCTATCTTTATAGGTTAGGTTAGGTTAGGTAGCCGAAAAAGTTAGGTTAGGTTAGGTTAGGTAGGTTAGGTAGTCGAAAAATAATTAATTCCTGAAAACTTGGCTTATTAGGCAAATCGGGCCTTGCATAGTAGGCTGAGAAGTGCGTTCTGGCTACTAGGTACGACATAGATATATATATAGCTGATTATATATAATATAATTAAAGAATTTATATAATATTACTCCATAGATAAAATCAATTCCATGAAAATAAGGTTCATTGTCAACACACCAGCTATACCATGTCCAAACTTGTCATATTAGTAATATTTAATGATGTCAATGACGTTTGCAGTTTAGTTAATTTATTATGCACCCCATACCCATCCTGTCGGCGGTTTTGGACACCATTCCAATCATGTGGGCGGTGGTGGACCCCATACCCGTCCTGTGGGGCGGTAGTGACCCCCATACCCATCCTGTGAGCGGGAGTGGACCCAATACCCATCCTGTGGGGGGGGTAGTGGACCCCATACCCATCCTGTGGGCAGTAGTGGACGCCATACCCATCCTGTAGGCAGTAGAGGACCCCATACCCATCCTGTGGGCGGTAATGGACACCATTCCAATCATGTGGGCGGTGGTGGACCCCATACCCGTCCTGTGGGGCGGTAGTGACCCCAATACCCATCCTGTTCGCAGTGGTGGACCCCATACCCATCCTCTGGGCGGTAGTGGACCCCATACCCATCCTGTGGGTGGTAGTGGACCCCATACACATCCTGGGCTCAGAGACTGAACCCCAAATTAATTTAGTCCAGCATGTTACAATCTCAGCAAGGTACACGGTGTAATGTCTATTAGTATTACATCAACAATGGGAACGGGAAAACTACAAGTCCAGTGAAGACCCCCATGCAGGGGGTAGCGGTGAAGACCCCCATGCAGGGGGTAGCGGTGAAGACCCCATGCAGGGGGTAGCAGTGAAGACCCCATGCAGGGGGTAGCAGTGAAGACCCCCATGCAGGGGGTAGCAGTGAAGACCCCCATGCAGGGGTAGCAGTGAAGACCCCCATGCAGGGGGTAGCAGTGAAGACCCCCATGCAGGGGGTAGCAGTGAAGACCCCCATGCAGGGGGTAGCAGTGAAGACCCCCATGCAGGGGGTAGCAGTGAAGACCCCCATGCAGGGGGTAGCAGTGAAGACCCCCATGCAGGGGGTAGCAGTGAAGACCCCCATGCAGGGGGTAGCAGTGAAGACCCCCATGCAGGGGGTAGCAGTGAAGACCCCCATGCAGGGGTAGCAGTGAAGACCCCCATGCAGGGGGTAGCAGTGAAGACCCCCATGCAGGGGGTAGCAGTGAAGACCCCCATGCAGGGGGTAGCAGTGAAGACCCCCATGCAGGGGGTAGCAGTGAAGACCCCCATGCAGGGGGTAGCAGTGAAGACCCCCATGCAGGGGGTAGCAGTGAAGACCCCCATGCAGGGGTAGCAGTGAAGACCCCCATGCAGGGGTAGCAGTGAAGGCCCCCATGCAGGGGATAGCAGTGAAGACCCCCATGCAGGGGGTAGCAGTGAAGACCCCCATGCAGGGGATAGCAGTGAAGACCCCCATGCAGGGGGTAGCAGTGAAGATCCCCATGCAGGGGATAGCAGTGAAGACCCCCATGCAGGGGGTAGCAGTGAAGATCCCCATGCAGGGGGTAGTGGTAGTAAGCTTACAATCACCCACATTTACCAAACTGGGGGATCATTGGTTCAAATTTCTGGTAGTAGATCATTTTTAATTATATGGATGAACATATCTTGAACATATGTACTAGAGCTGTGGCTGAACATGAGGTGTAGTGGAGGACTAAGCAGGTTGTTGTGGTTTATGAACTGCTCACCGTAGAGTTGAGGAATGTGACGTAGTTGTTGTGTTGTAATTGTGAGTATTTGTCTGTCACTCGGCGTCTTCCAGAGCACATTTACCGCTGGTATAGTTGTCCTCGTATGGCAGCTTTCACTCTCGGTGTTATCCGGCCTCGAGTGAATAATTAACGTCCCGCGGTGAGCTCTGTCCAGGTCATAATGGCAGCCTTTAGGACTGACTAAGCTGCTGGGGAGAGATGGTTGCTTGCCTGATGGATGAGAGGATGAGACTTGCGTCGTAAATGTTGTCTGGGTAAGTCTGCCACTTGTGTCTGCAAAGTCAACAACGAAGACTTTTTCACCAAGTCTTGCAATAACTGCAGTGTCAAAGTAGCGCAATAAGGCTCGTCGACGCTCCAGGATCACACCGCTTGTACAGAGCTCCGACTAACATGCTACTTATACTCTGTAATTACTAAAAATGTTATAATATATATCGGCTACGTTGCCAATTTCAAAAATAAACTTCACAAAAATTCAAGATAAGTTTAACACCGCTGCAATAGTAGCAACATAAATATAATCACTTTATTTAGACAGACAGCATATTTTTATGTTAATACTTATAAAATGTACAAAAAACTGTCACGGTTTTAGCAGAATTCATGTTAGATTTAAGTTTAAATATTTGCCAATTTAAAGTTTTGACTAAAATATAATTAATAAAGTTATAAATTGTAAATATTGCATAATGTGATGAAATGGGATTAAGCCACTACATCTGTTGTCACTAACTATTATTGGCCTATCACACATGGTCGAGCTTTCGCTGCTTTAGCGAGGTGTAATAACATCATACTTAATAACATTAGAACATAAGGTATTCATATATGCACTTTTCTTCATCATACATTGTTCGTTGTTGTTTAAGATTCGCTACTCAGAACAATAACTTCCAGTAGCACGGGCTATGGTGATCCCGTAAGTGGAGGCTCTTTGGAGCCATTATCTGTACCAGTATCTGATACTAGAGATCTGGCGATGGTTTTCAGCCTGGAGGGCTGGCTATACCAGTTATGGAGCTGCTGTGATTAGTGTCGACCTCTAGGTTTTCTGTTTTTTCTTTGCCTGCGACTTTGGCTGAGTAGTGCTGTTGTTGGAGTTTGGTGACGCGGCCTCCATGAGGAAGTCTTGAACCGTGTATGTGTCGTATTTGTGATGCGGCGCTGGAGCTCCTACTATGATTTCCTCGTCTGAGGAGTCCGTAACCTCCGTAGTGGGTGTTTTTGTCTTTCGCCTCGCAGCTTTAGGTAGGCTTAGGTGTCGTTGATTGGTGGTTGTAGCTATTTCAGGAGCGCTGGTGGTGCTGTTATCGTTTGTAGACAGCACGTCTGCTAGCGCGGCTGCTGAGACTGAGATGGTAGGAGTGTTGGGAGCTGGAAAAGGAATTACCTCTGTTTGTGTCGCCCGGGTCATGGGCGGTTCTGGAGTCGGTGTTGAAGTTGACCGCACGGTCGTCCTGGTGGTAGTCTCCGGAGTGGTAGAGGAGGCAGTGAGATTTACGCTAGTGGCTATGACGGGGGCCAGGCCATTGTCTATGTATAATGCGTTCAGTTCACTAACAAAGCGCTGGTTGTCAGGCCCAAAGCGCTGGTTGTCAGGTCCTGCAAGCCTTTCCGCTAGATTAAGAAGACCAGGGATAATGCCTGCACGTGATGCAAGGGGTGTGAAGGAGCCTGTGGGACCTTGGGTCCCCAATGAGAAGGCTGTGTCGCCTGCTGGGAGGAGCCACATGTTGGTAAGACCGGAAAGTCTTCTGGTCGATTAGTGAGAGCTAAGGTGGTGGGTTGAACGCTTGGGGCTCTGGTCGAGGAGGTAGAAGGGTTGTTTCTCTTGGCTTCAACCTGGGCCTTGATGCTTTCCTGTCTGCGGGGGCAGCGGTAGGAAATTGCGGGGTGATTGCCATCACAGAGCAAGCAGCGATGGACTGTTGCCTTGCATATGGAGTAGTGATGGTCCAGTGCGCACAGGCTGCACCTCTGGACAGGGTGCTGACATTTGTTGGTCGGGTGGGAGAGCTCGTAGCACTTAAAGCACTGCTGGATCTCATGGTATCGTTCCTTTTTTAATTGGTGGGGTGGTATTTTTAGGCCGAAGCAGTAGAATCCTTGTGTGGCAGCCTGGGTGGCCGCAGCTATGGTGGTGAACGTAATCTTCATTGATGTTTTGTCGGTGTTGCAGAACTCCAGGTTGAATACCGACAAGTTTGGATTTTCGTCCTCGATATTGTTTATGATATGATGTTGAGGTTGAGGGAGCAGAGGGAGGTTGAGGGAGGGAAGTCGTACCGCTCGCGCTCCGTTAAAATCGTGACATTAACCGGGATTTCTTAGGACCACAGCCTTGGATTACCGATTACAGGCATAACAAGTGCATAGTGACCCGCTGGAAAATTTGAAAACAGTCATTATCAACGGAACTTTGTGTTAAATAGATAATAAACGGGAGACCACGTGTGGGCCAGTGCATGAGGCTTTGTACTCACCTAGTTGTACTCACCTAGTTGTGCTTGCGGGGGTTGAGCTCTGGCTCTTTGGTCCCGCCTCTCAACCGTCAATCAACAGGTGTACAGTTTCCTGAGCCTAATGGGCTCTATCATATCTACATTTGAAACTGTGTATGGAGTCAGCCTCCACACATCGCTTCCTAATGCATTCCATTTGTCAACCACTCTGACACTAAAAAAGTTCTTTCTAATATCTCTGTGGCTCATTTGGGCACTCAGCTTCCACCTGTGTCCCCTAGTGCGTGTGCCCCTTGTGTTAAACAGCCTGTCTTTATCAACCCTGTCGATTCCCCTGAGAATCTTGAATGTGGTGATCATGTCCCCCCTAATTCTTCTGTCTTCCAACGAAGTGAGGTTTAATTCCTGCAGTCGCTCCTCGTAGCTCATACCTCTCAGCTCGGGTACTAGTCTGGTGGCAAACCTTTGAACCTTTTCCAGTTTAGTTTATGCTGACTAGATAGGGACTCCATGCTGGAGCCGCATACTCCAGGATTGGTCTGACATATGTGGTATATAATGTTCTGAAAGAAATTCCTTACACAAGTTTCTAAGCCGTTCTTATGTTAGCCACCTTGCATATGCTGCTGATGTTATCCTCTTGATATGACTTTTTCATTGGGACAGGTCTTGCGTGATATCAACCACACAGGGGACGATAGAAAGAACTCTAAGTATAGATGTAATGTAATGTTTAATAACCGTACCTGAACTGAGTATAGTAAAGAAAAATGTCAATAGTTAACAGATGGGCTGTATTAGGCAGTGATGTTGTGGAAGCAGATTCCGTATGCAGTGTCAAATGTGGATATGATAGAGCGCAATAGGTTTCAGGGATTGGGCACGGGCCAAAGAGGCCTAAGCCAATCCTCCCCAAGACAAAACTAGGTGAGCACCCCACAGTCTGCAAGCCACAAAGCCTAGACTAGACATTGTGGCCAAATTTTGGCATCCCAGAGAATATTAAGTTATGAGTTCGACCGTGTCCATTATTATATTTTTTCTTGCCTCAGTTGTAAGAGATTGAGCGATACCTTAGATAAGAGATGTCATTAAATCTGAGAGCTGAAATGAATCACGTTTTGTTGGTAAATATTTGGTGAGGCTTTGGAAAACTGGAGTGTAGAAAGAAAAGTGCCAAGAGTACCTAACAGACGAAATACTTAACACAGGTGATGAGGTGGAGGCAGACTCCATACACAGCTTTCAAATGAAGATATGATAGATTCCTGAGCTCAATAGGCTCAGGAATCTGCACACCAGTTCATTGAAAATTAAGAGGTTGAATCAAAGAACTGAAGCTCATCCTCCCAAGCACAACAAGGTGAGCTTACACACACACACAAATATCAAAATAAAATTTCAACTAGCATATATGTTATTCATACTCTCTATTATTTTTGTAAGTATTATCATACATATTATTATATTAATTACTTAAAAAAAGAACGAATAAGAGATTAGTTTTATATATATTGTATACAGTTACGAAGGCCACAAAGCTAGATTAAACACATGTGGCCATTTTAGGCATCCTAGAAAATATTAAGATATGAGTTGTTGTCATTATTATATTTTATCCTCGACTCAGTTGTAAGAACATAGAGAGAGAGAGAGAGAGGACAGAGAGAGAGAGAGAGACAGAGAGAGAGACAGAGAGAGAGACAGAGAGAGAGAGAGATACCCCAGATAAGAGATTTAATGAAATCTGAGAGATGAAAGGAATCGTTTTGTTGGTAAATGTTTGGTGAGGCTTTGGAAAACATGAATGTAGAAAGAAAGTGATAGAATCCCTAACAGACGGAATACTTTATGCAGAGATGAGATTGAGGCAGGCTCCATACACATTTCAAATGTAGAATGATTGATTCCATTTGGCTCAGGATTTTTCCACCGGGCCAAAGAGCTTATGCTCAATCGTCCCCAAGCACAACCACACACACACACACACACACACACACATTATATGAAAAAAATTTCAGCAGTATATATGTAACTATACTCTCTATTATTCTTTTTTTGTAAGTATTAAAGAAAAATATTATTTACTTAATAAAAAAAAGAACGAATAAGAGTTTAGTTTTATATATACTGTATACAGTTGTGCAGGCCACAAAGCTAGATTAGACACGTGTTGGCCAATTTTAGGCATCCTAGAGAATATGAAGTTTAGTTATGAGTTGTTGTCATTATTATATTTTTTGGCTCAGTTGTAAGAGAGAGAGAGAGAGAGAGAGAGAGATACCCCAGATAAGCGATTTCATTAAATCCAAGAGTTGAAAGGAATCGTTTTGTTGGTAAATGTTGGTGAGGCTTTGGAAAACTTGAGTGTAGAAAGAAAAATGTCAGAGTACCTAACAGACGGAATGCAGTACGCGGTGTGGTGGAGGCAGATGCCATACACAGTTTTCAAATGTATATATGATTAATTCCATTAGGCTCGGGAATTTGCACGGGACAAAGAGTCTATGCTCAATCATCCCCAAGCACAACTAGCTGAGCACACACCACACACACACGGATGAAATAAAATTTCAACTAGTATATATGTCACTATACTCACTATATCTTTTTTTGTAAGTATTAAATACTAAGGGTTATATTATTTTACTTAATACAAAAAAAAAACGAATAAGAGTTAAGTTTATATATACTATATACAGTTACGCAGGCCACAAAGCTAGATTAGACACGTGTGGACAATTTTAGTCATCCTAGAGAATATTAAGTAAGGAGTTGTCATTATTATATTTTTTCTTTGACTCAGTTGCAAAGAGAGAGAGAGAGAGAGATTATATATATTTTTTTTAAGAGAGAGAGAGAAAGAGAGAGAGAGGAGAGAGAGAGAGAGAGAGAGGAGAGAGAGAGAGAGAGAGAGGAGAGAGAAAAAATAAAAAAAAACTGAAAAAGAAAATAAAACAAAAAAAGGAGAGAGAGAGAGAGAGATGAGAGAGAGACAGAGACAGATACAGAGACAGAGACAGATACAGAGACAGATAACTCTCAGTTTCATGAAATCTGAGAGTTGAAAACAATCGTTTTGTTGGTAAATGTTTGGTGAGGCTTGGGAAAACTGAGCGTAGGAATAAAAGTGTCAGAGTAGGTATGGGACAAATGGAATGCATTACGAAGTCGATGGGATGGAGGCACTCCATACACAGTTCAAATGTAGATAATGATAGGCCCAATAGGCTCTGGAATACTGCACACCAGTTCATTGGAAGGTTAAGAGTGCGGAACAGAAGAGCCAAGCTCAACCCCCGCAAAGCACAACTAAATGAATAAAACTATGAGCTATTAAGCACATTACAATAATAATCAATGATTCGTTTTCATTTTGAGTTCATTTGTTCTGTAGAAAAAACACAAGATCCTTGTAAAATATTATATGCCTTTACCTCTGTTAATATTGCTCCAATCGTGTTTTTAATAATTTTCATAGATGATCGCAACATTATAAGAAACAGTTGGGGGTCTTGGAAAAGCTGTTAGCACATTAAAAATAATATTCTATGGTTGGCATTAATTTTGGATTTCATGAGTTTCTTTAAAAGAATATAGGCAGTCATTGGCCTGGTCCGCTAGGCGATCTCCAGCGCAACCTACAGTAAGTGGGTCTGGCCGTTCCTGTGAGAGCTCACCTACACTAGAAGGTGTATAATCTTTTCAGTTTTCCTCACTTGTAATTTTCGTGCTACGTCATTCATTTTAAAGTCAAAATTTTCACAATAGAATTCTCGAAAGAGATGTATGCATAGAAGGGTAAAAAAAGCTAAAGACACAATTGTTAATGCTACATACACATGTTCATACTTTATATATATATCTAGTTAAAAAACATTATATGGCTGTACCTGTTAATATTGCTCCAATCATGTTTTTTAATGATTTTCATAGATGATAGCAGCATTACAAGAAACAGTTGGGGGTCTTGAATAAGTTGTTAAGCACATTTAAAATAAAATTCGATGGTTGGCATTAATTTTGGATTTCATGAGTTTTTCTCTAAAAAAATATTGGCAGTCGTTGGCCTGGCCCGCCATGCGATCCCAGCACAACCTACAGTGAGAGGGCCAGGCGTTTCCTGTGAGAGTGGACCTACACTAAAAGGTGTATAATCTTTTCAGTCGTCTCACTTTATAATTTTCGTGCTACGTCATTAATTTGGATGTCAAATTTTTCACAAATAGAATTCACGAAAGGGATGTATGCATAGAAGGGTCAAAAAAGCAAGAGACACAATTGTTAATGTTACATACACATGTTCATTCATTATATATATTATATAATAATTATATATATATATATATATATATATAATATATATATATATATATATATATATATATATATATATATATATATATATATATATATATATATATATATATATATATATAGATAATATATACATGATATGAACATGTGTTTGTAACATTAACAATTGTGTCTCTTGCTTTTTTGACTCTTCTATGCATACATCCCTTTCGTGAATGAGTCTATTGTGAAAAATTTGACATCCAATTAATGACGTAGCACGAAAATTATAAAGTGAGACGACTGAAAAGATTATACACCTATACAGATTATAATAACGTGACTGAGATAGGGAAGAGCAGGCTCAATCTCTCTTGAAAGAGATTATCGTCACAATATATTATATATATATATATATATATATATATATATATATATATATATATATATATATATATATATATTATATATATATATATTGTGACGATAATCTCTTTCAAGAGAGATTGAGCCTGCCTTTCCCTATCTCAGTCACGTTATTATACAAGTACAAGATACGTCCACCAGTAGCACAAAACGTTTTGACCAGGAAGCAAAACGTACCCGCAAACCCCTTTCACACCCCTTCAGGCCGGCTCGCCAACCGTCTTCAACGAGCTAACTAGCCATTCTCCGCCTGCATGCTCCTGATTTGGTGAGCCGCCGAAAGCACACTTCCACCTGCACTGTCACTCCATCTACCTGAGTCGACGTCTGGGCCAGCTCAAGCCGTCACCTTCAGAATATCCTTGTGCTCCACGCAGTAAACAACTAACTGATACTGCTGTATCAGCTGGATGTCTCGCAGCTAGCGCAATATTCTCAGCACCTGATTGTTATTGCATTGTAAATTATTTTATTGTAGAGTAAATTTCAGCCCAAGTAATTATTTATGTTTTCTTGTGTATTGACTTTTTTAAATTTCACTTAACCAAGGGGTTGTCTTTATTCATATTTTGTTTTCTAATTATTTAAAGTTTCATTGTTATATTTGTGTTTTTTTGCGTGTCTTCCGTACCTTACCACAGGACAAACAGGCAAGCAGTCTCTTTTTTTTTGTAACTGTGACCAGGCATTGACACCTGCCATTGGGAGGACGTGCCGAACATCAACACTCCAACACTTACTGTCACAATATATATATATATATATATATAGAATATATATATATATATATATAATATATTATATATATATATAATATATACTACCTATCAATATATATACTATATTTAGATTAATCTAGTGTACCTAGTAGCCAGAACACACTTTTCCAGCCTATATGACAGCGCCCGACATTTGCCTAATAGAGCCAACGTTTTCATGAATTAACTGTGTTTTTTCGACTAGCCTAACCTAATCCTTGACCTAACCTAACCGTAACTTTTCGGCTACACTAACCTTAACCTATAAGATAGGTTTGATTTAGGTTAGGTGGGTTGGTTAGGTTCGTTCATATATCTCACATTAATTTTAACTCCAATAAAAGTTTTTTTACCTCATACATAATGAAATGGGTATTGCTTTCTCATTTCATTAGAAAAAAAATAGAGAAAATATATATTCATGAAAACTTGGATTATTAGGCAAATCGTGCTTGAATAGTAGGCTGAGAAGTGCGTTCTAGCTACTAGGTACGACATAATATATACTATAGATATATCTATTATATATATAATATATATAATATATATAACTACATATATATATATATAGAATACTACGGCCAGTACTCTATCCTCCCCGACCTACACCCAATTATGCTACCTATCAACCAGTTGGCTATATATTTAGTTGATTTTTTTTATCCTGATATATAATATATATATATATAGAGTATATATTATATATATAATACTTATATTATACTATATAGTACTACCCTAATATATATTATTATATATATGCGTACCTGTAGCCAGAACGTCACTTCTATTACCTACTATGCAAGGCCCGATTTGCCTAATTAAGCCAAGTTTTCTGAACATATTAGTAGTGTTTCTCTCAATCTTTTTTCTTATGATGAACGATAAACCTACCCACTTTCATTACGCTTGTCCATGAGTCAATTTTTATTATTGAGTTATAAATTAACGTGACTATATGACCGACCTAAGCCATACAGCCTACCTAACCTAACCTAACGTTATCTTTATAGGTTAGGTTAGGTTAGGACACGGCTGAAAAGTTAGGTTAGTTAGGTGTAGGTAGGTTAAGTTGTTCGATAAATCAATTAATTCATGAACACTTGGCTGTATTAGGCGACAATCGGGCCTTCTTGCATAGTAGGCCTGAGAGAATGCGTTCTGGCCGTACGACATATATATATATATATAAATATATATATATATATATATATATATATATATATATATATATATATATATATATATATATATATATATATATATATATATATATATGCAAACAAGCCTGAATGGTCCCCAGGACTAGAACAACTGAAAACTCCACCCCAGAGTGCACCGAACCCATACCTCTCCAGGAGCAACGCAATTGGATAATGTTTAAGGCATCCCTGTACATACCAATTGCGTTGCTCCTGGGAGTATGGGTTCGAGTCACTTCTGGGGTGTGAGTTTCAGATATATATATATATATATATATATATATATATATATATATATATATATATATATATATATATATATATTATATAATATATATACGTGCTATATATATATATTTATTTGACTATATCTGATAATATGCCCGAATAACGCCGCATGTGAAAAATAGAAAAAGTCTTAACGCGTTTTC
>WNGS01165064.1:0-12500 GCA_020271785.1 Procambarus virginalis | reverse complement strand
ATATTGATTGATGAAGCACTGTTATTCTATGTAATAATTTATAGTGCTTATTATAATTTACTAAGAACAACTAATAATTCTCAAAGCAAAACTACGAACCTTCAATAGGATGTAGCTGATCTGTAATATTCTAAGAGCATAGACAATAGTAGGTAAATTTCACAACCCATGTGGGACCTGTAAACTACAATTTTCATTATAATTGAACCAATCACGACTATTCTGCTGTCTACGTTGATGGAGGGGTACTGTGAGACGTAAATTGGTACGTGAGGAAGAGTTTGGGCCTTGGTAAAAAAGGTAAGTGGGAATATATCACATATGTACTAAATCACATTCAACATATAGACTTTAAGCATTAAGTCATATATGTGCTGTCTTGTGTGAGGACGGGTTGAAACGCTACAATTCAATTTCTTTCTTTATTATGCACCCCATACCCATCCCATGGGCGGTGGTGTAAAGGATTACAGAGGCACATAATCGGTTCAGGAACTGAACCCTCTAGTTCGTTTAGCTAAGCAAATAACAATGTTTGACGCTAGTTACAAAATTATCAATGTTGTATACACATGTACACACCCTCATACATACATGTACATATGTATATACACATACATATCTAATGACCCACACAAATACTACGTTGCTACGTGACAGGAATTGTCTCTCGTGTTTTATGCCCATTGGGCATCAAAAATATACTAAGTCAAGTTATTATTACAACGATAGTTGCTTGGACACTCATGTATTTAAAAATATTTATGAATAATAAAATAATGCAGTCTCATATATTATAATATTTTTTAAATAACAAATATATATAAGATTTCCTAACTTTCTTTGCACATTTAGATTGTACATTAATTTAAAGGTAAAGATTGTATTTTTTTTAACCAGGAGAAAATTACGAATATTTAATTTAAAAACTTTTAATTTAAATTTGTCTAAGAAAATGAATGTTCTTTTATGGTAGACTCAAGCGTACCACGTTAATGATCGCTGACCATCCTTTTCTTTATCCGTGGCGATGCGTGAGCGTCCACCGCCAACTATGGTAATCTTCCACCAGACTCACAGTTTATGTTTAAATGCTGGATACGGCGATAGAGAAACGTTCGTTCATTTGATGCTTCACAATTTGGCAGTCTCCGTGGTGTAGTGGTAAGACACTCGCCTGGCGTTCCGCGAGCGCTATGTCATGGGTTCGTATCCTGGCCGGGGAGGATTTACTGGGCGCAATTCCTTAACTGTAGCCTCTGTTTAACGCAACAGTAAAATGTGTACTTGGATGAAAAAACGATTCTTCGCGGCAGGGGATCGTATTCCAGGGACCTGCCCGAAACGCTACGCGTACTAGTGGCTGTACAAGAATGTAACAACTCTTGTATATATCTAAAAAAAAAAAAACTGAGACTGAGTTACTCTCGGCCCTGAACAAAGGTACAGCAACATCCCCAGTGAGAATGTATTTATTTATTTACTTATTTATATACAATAAGGTGCATTGGTAGGGTTAAGAGAGAACATAGAAATGATGTTGATTTTACATTCTTGTAAAGCACTAGCACGCATAGCGTTTCGGGCAAGTCCTTAAACTAACAGATTATTTTAAGTAGATAATTTACAGTAAAAGAGACAAAAAAATTTACAGGTACTTTACAACTATTCTTTACAGGTACAGGTACTGGTTATTTTAAGTAGGTAAATTATAGTCAAATTGACAAAAAAAATTTACATGTACAGTGTAAGAAATTTTGACACAATAAAAGATATCGATATATATATGATATCTTTATCACAATAAAAGATTATCTTATCACAATATAAGATATCGATATTGTGATATCGATCACGATATCACAATATCGTGATCCCTCTGCATCTCTATGCACACTGATATTGATCCTGATGAAAATCTTCTGTCTCATATCTACTTCAACCAGCACATTGATCATCATTATTGCAAGTATTTCACAGCACACCAGCCTAAAGACAAACCCAAAATAGCACCTGTTTATCAGTTTACAACCAAAATGTTAGATCACTTGGTAAACATTTTGACGATTTAAATGCATTACTCACAGCACTAGGTACTAACTTATCGTTCAATATTTTAACAGAAACTGGCTAAATAAAGACTATACGCAAATCTACAACTTAGCTGGTTATAAAGCCATTCATAACTGTAGGCCTAATAAAAAAGGTGGTGGCACAGCTATATATTACCGTGATACATTTATCTGCAACAGTGTTATTAGTGACAGAGATGACTACTGTGAATATACTTTTGCTCAGTTTACAATTAAATCCCTTAAATCCTCTTTGACTATTGGAGCCATCTACAGATTTCCCATACTAACATAGCTTCTTTCTCAGATAACCTAAGGAATCTTATTATAAACAACAATCTTAACAAAAACCACATCATTCTGGGAGGAGACTTTATATTGACCTGGGTCAACAAAATTGCTCTCAAGTTGACTATTTCCTTAACAGCATGAACTACGTATGCTAATCCCCACAATCACCAAACCTACCCGAGTCACTCAAACATCAGCCACTACCTTGGACCACATATGGACAAACATAACAGCTCCCCTTGTATCTGGTATAATCTACGACAGAACAACTGACCACTATCCTACCTTTCTCATAGCGAACATGGACATAACACCCCACCAAAAAGCCAGAAACTTTCATTTAGGCTACACAGTGAATCAGCTTTAGGCAATCTTACAGATGCACTTCACAATATTAACTGGGATTCTGAATTCAATAATACCCAGGATATAAATTCATTAGCTAACCTCTTCCTCTCCAAAACTCTAAGCCTCTACAACCTTCATTGTCCCCTTCTTACCAAGCAAGTAAATGACAAAAGATTAAAAGAATCCATGGCTCACATATGGCATTCTCAACTCAATCAACAAAAAACATAAATATGAAAAGAAACTTAGGATTGGCCTAGTTTCAAAGGAAGTAGCTAAAAGGTACTCATCAATGCTTACCAGTATTATAAGAAAGGCAAAACTTGCATATTATGTGAATAGATATTATCTGTTATCTGTTAGATTAAGGACCTGCCCGAAACGCTGCGCGTACTAGTGGCTTTACAAGAGTGCAATTACTGTACTATGCTATGTATTCTCAAAAACCCAATGTACCTTCTTGTATATAAATAAATAAATAGATTCAATGAAGCAAAAGGCAACATGAAAAGCACTTGGAAAACAATCTCTAGTATCCTAGGAACTAAACAACACTCACATAACCAAATAAAACTCTACAAGGATGGGGATATACCGTCAACTGATTTAGAAATGGCAAATGAATTTAATAGTTTCTTTTCATTGGTTGGTGCTAATCATAAGATGAAATTAGGTACTTTTTGGTTTTGTTTTTGAATAAGGAAAAAGTTGGACAGGTTTTCAATTCATTAAGGAGTGAGTTCCATTGACTAGGTTCCTATATTTGAATAGAGTTTTTACTCAGATTAAGTTTGACTCTGGGAATAATATAGAGATATTTATGTCTTCTACGGTGAGTAAGTGTTCTGTTACATCTGTCCACGAAGAGTTTCAGAACAGGGTTTGCACTTAAGAAAAGGGTTTTATAAATATAATTGACACAAGAGAATGAATGGAGTGTTATGTTAAACATGTTTAGAGACTTAAACAGGGAGTTGTGTGTTGTCTGAAAGCAGAGTTTGTTATTGAACTTCCATCAAAAGCTGGAGTGGACGGTACGTCGGGCTAAGGAGTGTTTTGAATATGAACCACTATTCAAGGAGGGTGGTCTTCACCAGCTTAACATAACAGGCAGAAAGATTCACTACAAACGACAAGGAAATGTGCGAGGAACTCAATCAGAAATTCCAGGAAGTCTCCACCTTAGAGCAAGGAGAAGTCTCAGAGATAAGGGAGGGAACATCAAACCAGACACCAATAGAGGAGTTTGTGATTACCAGTGGGGAGGTGAGGAAGCATCTGCTAGATTTGGACGTGACAAAGGCTATAGGCCCGGATAGAATCTCGCCATGGATTCTAAAGGAAGGAGCAGAAGCTGTGCCTACCACTCTCCATGATGCACAACAAGTCACTGGTAACAGGTGAACTGCCAAAAATTTGGAAGACGGCCAATGTAGTCCCAATATACAAGAAGGGTGATAGGCAGGAGGCACTGAACTACAGGCCAGTGTCCCTAACTTGTAGTCCATGCAAGTTGATGGAAAATATTGTGCGAAAAAAGCTAGTGGAACATCTGGAGCGGAAGAACTTTATAACACAACATCAGCATGGGTTCAGATACGGCAAATCATGCCTAACAGGATTAAATGAGCTTGATGACCAGGCAACAAAAATCAGGCAAGAGAGAGAGGGCTGGGCAGACTGCATATTTCTGGACTACCAGAAAGCTTTTGACACAGTACCACATAAGAGACTATTGCACAAACTGGAGTTGCAGGCAGGAGTGAAAGGGAGGTACTCCACTGGATAAGAGAGTACCTAAGCAACAGGACACAGTGAGTCACCGTGAGGGGTGAGGTATATATATAAAAATAATAAATAGGTAATAGGTGAGGTAATAAATATATATAAAACAAAAATAATGAGGTGGTAGGAGAAAATATGAAAGTGCTCAGTGAAAATCAACAAGGTCTTCTCGGAGTACTCTTTATTTTCTTCTTTGAGGCTGTGGGTCCCTACAATTGCACCAGAGGTGGTATCCCTATATATATATATATATATATATATATATATATATATATATATATATATATATATATATATATATATATATATATATATATATATATATATATATATAAATAATATATATAGTGGTATATATTAGCTTTATATATATATATATATATATATATATATATATATATATATGTGTGTGTGTGTGTGTGTGTGTGTGTGTGTGTGTGTGTGTGTGTGTGTGCAAACAAGCCGGAATGGTCCCCAGGACTATATGCGAATGAAAACTCACACCCCAGAAGTGACTCGAACCCATACTCCCAGGAACAACGCAACTGGTAACTACAGGACGCCTTAATCCGCTTGACCATCACGACCGGACATAAGGAAGTGATAGCCTAAGCTATTTGAACCACTTCCTTGCCGGCACCTGGATGGTTATCTTGGGCATAACATTTTATCAAATCACCTCATTCTTTGGGGCACACGTGAGGAACACAAATGCGAACAAGCCTGAATGGTCCCCAGGACTATATGCAAATGAAAACTCACACCCCAGAAGTGACTCGAACACATACCCCCAGGAGCAACACAACTGGTAACTACAGGACGCCTTAATCCGCTTGACCATCACAACCGGACATAAGGAAGTGATAGGCGGGGAAGTGGTTCAAATAGCTTACCAATGTGTAATAGTCAACAAAATAAAATCCAGCCCATCAACCGTTAAGATCTCAGTCCCTCAGGGTACTGTGCTTGCTCCAGTACTTTTTCTCATCCTCATATCGGACATAGACAAGGACACAACCTATAGCACTGTATCATCCTTTGTAGATGACACTAGGATCTTCATGAGAGTAGGCAACATAGAGGACACGGCAAACCTCCAGTCAGATGTAGATCAGGTCTTTCTATGGGCTACAGAAAATAATATGGTGTTTAACGAGGATAAGTTCCAGCTCATGCGCTATGGAAAAAATGAAAATATAAAAACGGAAACCACGTACAAAACTCAGACAAATCATAACATTGAACTAAACGGCAATGTAAAGGATCTGGGTGTACTCATGTCGGAAGACCTTACCTTTAAAGAACACAAAAAAGTGGCCGTCACAACTGTACGAAAAATGACGGGTTGGATAACAAGAACTTTTCACACTAGAGATGCTATACCGATGATGATACTTTTCAAAACGCTTGTGCTCTCTAGAGTGGAGTACTGCTGCACAATGACAGCCACTTTCAAAGCTGGAGAAATTGCTGACCTGGAGAGCGTGCAGAGATCCTTTACTGCTAGAATTTACTCGGTAAAACATCTAAACTATTGGGACCGACTAAAGAGCCTAAATCTGTACTCCCTTGAGCGCAGGCGGGACAGATACATAATAACTTACACATGGAAAATATTAGAGGGGCTGGTCCCAAACCTGCGCACAGAAATAACATCACATGAGACCAGAAGGCATGGCAGGATGTGCAGAATACCCCCGTTGAAAAACAGAGGTGCAACAGGTACTCTGAGAGAGAACTCTATCAACATCAGGGGCCCGAGACTGTTCAACACGCTCCCGCTACACATAAGGGGCATAACTGGCAAACCCCTCACAGTGTTCAAGAGAGAACTGGATAAGCACCTCCAAAGGATACCTGATCAACCAGGCTGTGACTCATACGTCAGGCTGCGAGCAGCCGCTTCCAACAGCCTGGTTGATCAGTCCAGCAACCAGGAGGCCTGGTCGATGACCGGGCCGCGGGGACGCTAAGCCCCGGAAGCACCTCAAGGTAGATGTAGTAATTACTCCCTTGCAAAAGAAAAAAGGTATGTATGAAATAGGAGAGCAACATATGATTGTATAATTTAAAAATTGCCTAAAAAAAAACTCTACATATGTATATTGTGATGGGTCAGTAGCTAGGGATGGGAAGGCAGGATGTATATTGTGATGGGTCAGTAGCTAGGGATGGGAAGACAGGATGCGGTATGCCAAACTAAATTCGTGCGCCCCTTGAGGGACTTGAAGTAGAGGGATAGGGATCACAGGATAAGTATGGGTTGCATAAACTACTGGTAACAGGATGAGTATGGGTTGCACAATAAATTACTACAAAGTGGTTTAGTATGGGGTGCACGTAAATGAAGACTCCCAAGAATCAAATCAGAGATCAGCCCAAGCTTCATCTTGAGGCAAAGCTCAATGCCTTAAGCCATAATGATGCTCTGTTCACAGAGCATTCTCTCTCTCAAATCATAATAGTACACTAATGGTTCCCTACACCACCCTTCAGGTGCAGCTGCAGCAGGTTTGGGTGACATGATGACTATGGGGTGCACAATAAACTAACACTCACAGAACGATTATGGGCTGCACAATAAGCTACCTCTCACAAGATTAGTAATAAAGAAACATTAAATTTTTGGGTAGGGTGACTGAAACTCATCCTGGGGTAAAAATGTTTATTTATATTTATTATAGTTAAATGAATTTAGTAAATTATTCAATATATTGTATTATAAGTGAATTGACACTAAACTATAAATGATACTAATAAGGTTTTAAAAATGAAAAACAGTAAATATCCTTCATGTAAGATAAGGAAGTTTACAAGTAAATTAACTGTGAACTAAATTATAAACTGTAGACATAATATAAAGTATTATAAGTAAAATACCAATAACTACCAAATAATAGGTGTAAGGAACCATTTCTATTGTTTGTCCTTTTTAACCTGTTTCCTCAGGTTATTTAAAATTCCATTCCGTTGTTACTAAACTGTTTTTCTGGTGTAGTTCCCTGTGGTTCAAATTTTACTGCATGTAGTTCTTGCAGCTTCTGAATGCTTGCTAATGGTAGCACTTGTTGCACCTGCAGAATTTTTTTTACTTGTTGCATTTCTTGCACTTGTAGCTCGTCATGATTTTTTTCCAGGGCATTATGGCTAGCTCCTTCTGATCCTAATGTAAGTTTATCTGCGTCAAGCTTCCTTGTGCGTGCTGGAAAAAATAACGATTTATAAAAATACTGCATGTACGTACACAGTTAAAAAATGCTCAAGGAGCTAAGTAAGAACAAAGCAGTTGGCCAAGTGTAACAGTAAAAATATTGGAAAAATCAAGTAAAACTAAACTGGTAGAACACCGGGAGAAAAACTTTGTAATATCAGACAGTCAACATGGTTTTCGAAATGGAAGATCCTGTGTAACAAATTTACTCAGTTACTATGATTGAGCCGCAGAAATTTTAAAGAAAAGAGATGGTTGGGTTGATTGCATCTATCTGGACCTAAAAAAGGCCTTCAACAGAATTCCACATAAGAGTTTGTTCTGGAAACTGGAACATATTGGAGGGGTGACAGGTAAGCTTCTAACATGGATTAAAAAATTTCAAACTGATAGAAAAATGAGGGGGTAGTATTCAGAGGCAATGTATCGGACTGGAGAAATGTCACGAGTGGAGTACCACAGGGTTTAGTTACTGGCACCGATAATGTTCATTGTCTAGATCAAACTGTCTAACAAATCGAATACATAATTATATGAACATGTTTGATGATGATGGTTAGATAATAGGGAAGACAAAATAAGCATATGTAGCAACCACTTGGCTAATGGAATTTATGTGAATACATGTCATGTTATGGAATGTGGAATAGGAGAACATAAACCCCATACAACCTTAAACTGTACAAAGTTGTATGCTAGAACATTTGTTACGAATTGTGTGTAACACACAGGTGGGTGTGTGTGTGACACACAGGTGGTGGTGTGTGTGACACACAGGTGGTGTGGTGTGTGTGACACACAGGTGGTGTGTGTGGAACACAGGTGGTGTGTGTGTGAAACACAGGTGGTGTGTGTGTGTGACACCAGGTGGTGTGTGTGACACACAGGTGGTGTGTGTGTGACACCCACAGGTGGTGTGTGTGTGACACACAGGTGGTGGTGTGTGTGGACACACAGGTGGTGTGTGTGGACAACCACAGGTGGGTGTGTGAGACCAAACTGTCCCTGACAGTTTTTGTCGGGACAATTCAGTCCCCTGCCCTATGGTGTACTCCATCACATAGTGACGGAGTATGTGGGAAAAATTTTGTTGACAGTGTCTATTTTGTCAATTCTACAACAGCAGATAATAAGAATTCCCCAGAGATACTTGTAACTTGAGATACGTGGTTTGGTTGTTAAGTTTAGGTTAGGTGAGGTTAGGTTTAGAATAGGTTAGGTTAGGATAGATTAGGTCTGGCTAGGTTAGGTTAGGTCAGCCTAACCCTATCATATACATTCATTACTAACGTATTGCCAGGAGCTTTGTGAAGCTTCTGTAGCTTGTGGCAGCTTGTGGTAATTAGTCGGACCCCTTGTAACCTTGTGGAAAATTGAACAGAACTTTCAGAATGATACTTTCGTATATTGATACATGACTCCTTCTGAAGAATGTATTAATATAAGGAAATTTCTGTTTCCAATTTTCTTCCATGGTCTGGACACTGTCATATCTATATATATAATTATTATATAATAGTAATATTATATATATTAATATATATATATATATTATATATATATATATATATATATTATATATATATAATATCTATATATCTGTTATTAAATATGACCGAAAAAGTAGATTAATAATTCTAACACGAATTTTCTCAATTTTCCTTATGTTTCTTTTTACTGATGACGGTAACTTAAAATCAATTCTCCAAATTCATTCTTTATTTCTAGTCTGACGCGACACTTGAGCGCGTTCGTAAACTATTACATTTTCAAAGACTTTTAGTATTTCTACACAACTTATACTTTATGAAACAAACATTGGGTCTCTTTATACCTGCAGTTGGGTGAGGTGATGTAATACATAGTGGGGTTGAAACACAGAAAATGGAAACCGGGGTATACGATTTGTAGAAGTAGAAGTCGGGTCCCAATAGAACTGCAGAAGGCCTATTGGCCATATTTCTTGATGTTTCCCTTTATTATTTGAGCCGGTAGTTTCCTTTGAAGTGGGTAGAATATAGTTGTACGTTAATTGGCTGTTGATTGCTGGTGACTTCTTGATGTGTAGTGCCTCGCAGATGTCAAGCCCGCCTGTGTCACTGTATCTATCGATGATTCTGTGTTGTTTGTTAGATTTCTCGTGGTGATGGTTTGGTTGTGGAAGAGAGTATATGTCCTTAATGGAGCCCTGTTGCTTATGCATCGTTTAAAACGCCTGGAAAGAGATGTTGTGTCTTGCCTATATACTGAGTTTTTTGGGGCTTACAGTCCCCCAAGAGGACATTTTGAAGGCATAGACGACGTTGTCTTTTTCAAAGCGTTCTGCTTTGTGTCTGGAGAGTTTCTCATGAGAGGGTTGGCAGTTTTCTTGGTTTTATAGTCAGTCGTTAGTTGTATTCTTCTGATTTTGTCTGTAGGGATAACAAAAACATTATTCCTATTAACAATATCTTCAGGACCCTTTCCTCCGTTTTAAGAGCGTGGAGAAGAAGTTCCTGTAAAAATAGTCTAATAGGGGTATAGGGGGTTTGTATTAGTTGTCTCTTCAGAGGTTGTCATGGCGTTTTACTTTCCTCTTAGTGAGTCTTCAATGAAACCATTGGAGTAAGCCCGTTGTTGACTAGGACCTGCCTTACCCTACAGAGGTTCTTCGTCGACTTGCTTCCATTCTGAGCTGTGGCTGAGAGCACGGTCGACATAGCGTTAACAACATCCTCTTGTACCTATCTGGGAAGTCACAGTTGGCATTTAGGCACAATCCTATATTTGTTTCCTTAGTGTAGACTGCAGTTTGGAAACCTCCGCTCCTTTCATTGACTGTTACATCTAGAAGGGCAGCTTCCCATCCTTCTCCATCTCGTAAGTGAAACGTAACGTAACACAGAATTCTGCTCAAACGCCTCTTTCAGCTCTTGAAGATGTCTGACATCAGGTACCGGTGTAAAATTGTCGTCAACATACCTGCAGTATATGGCCGGTTTCAAGTCAAGTCGACTAAGACTTTTTGCCTCGATAGGACCCATGTAGAAGTTGGCAAACAGGACCCCTAGGGGAGAACCCATAGCGACCCCATGCTACTTGCTTATACCTGTGACCCATCCGGGCTCAAGAAGGGTGCCCTCCTTAGTACAAGCTTGGAGTAGTTTTCCTCAGGATATTTACTGGCACGTCAAGGGGAGTACAGTCCGGGTCTCGATACACTCGGTCAAATATCATCCCGATTGTTTCATCCACAGTTACGTTGGTGAACAGTGGTTCTACTTCCAACGAGGCTCTTATCCTGTGGCCCGTGTTCCCGTAGTAAGTCAACAAATTCCTTCTGGGGATTTCAGGCTGAAGTTGCACCGAGACATAAGGAGGTCAGTAAGCCGTTGAGTCGTTCTTCGCCATTCTGTACGTGGGTGTGGGTATCTGGCTGATAATTGGGCCAAGGGGTTCCAGGCATATGCGTCGTGACGTTTCCTTACGCATATCCAGGTTTATATTCTCCAATAATCTTTGGCAGGTGGAGTTCAGATTTCTTGGCATTACCAGTTTCAATCAACTTGTTGACTTTGTTTTCAATTCGGCTGTAGTGTCCTTCGTTACCATCTTTGGAATTTAGTTTGGTCAGAGAGTATGTGGTTCATTTCCCCCAGATATTCGTCTGTTCTTCAGGATTTATATATATATATATAATATATATATATATATATATATATATATAGAATATATAAATATATCTATATATATATATATAAATATATATATATACACTATATATATATATATATATATATATATATATATATATATGTGAGGAAAGCTGCCTGAACGCGCAAAGCATATACTCACTAAGAACTCTTTTGACCCGGCCAGGATTCGCGCCCATGCCGTCCAGGATCAACTCTAAACGTACCGTGACCACCGCACCGCACCAATGATCGTCTATAAGGATTGGTCAGTCTTGGCGCTTATTAACTAAGCTCCCTGTCTGACCAACCACGACGACACTCATGGATCCATTTGGGTACAGTTTTTCATCAAATTCTGGCGCATGCACGGGCCGCACTGAGTCTATTTGTGTGAGAAAGCTGCAATTAACGCGCAAGCCATATATCACTAAGAACTCTTAAAAATTTGACCCGGCCAGGATTCGAACCCATTGCGTCCAGGATCACCCCGAACCGTACACAGTACCGTGATACAACTGGGGTGTGAATTTTCAGTTGTACCTCCACCACTTTCTCCCCCTAACATGTTTAAACCGTCTTCCACCTGTTATTTGCCAAAGTGAAATTTTCTTATAATTTCTTCAGCACTTGTTTAGTTGGTTTCAGTAAATGACCTTTTGTTCTTGAAGTTCTAGGTCTCAGGAATTCGTCCCTATCAATTTTATCGGTTCAGATAATATTTTTTACGTAATGATCATATTGCCTCTTTTTATTCCATCATCTAGTTTTGGCATATATATATAATGCCTCTAACTTCTCCTCGTAGCTCTTGATCTTCAGTTCTGGGAACCATTTAGTGGCATGTCTTTGTATCGTTTCAAGTTTGTACATGTACTTCTTAAGATATGGCACCATACAACTGCTGCATATTCTAGCTTTGGTTGAAAAAAATCATGAACAATTTGTTTAGTATTTATCCATGAATGTATTAAAGCAATTTTAAAGTTCGTAAGTGTAGCAGCACAATCTTCCTGGCACAATGAGCTTTATGTGGTCCTCACGTGACAGTTTTCTATCTAGAACCACCCATACATGTCTTTCTTTATCAGAATTCTTTATAGAATTTTCACATAATTTAAA
>WNGS01165062.1:18167-31162 GCA_020271785.1 Procambarus virginalis | reverse complement strand
CTTCAATTCTTGACAACAGAAACTAATTTGTACGCGTCGCAGATTTTCCGGATGGCTAATGAAAATGTCTCAGATATTTGGAAACCAGTGAGGGTGAAAGAAATGGCGCGATACTTGGGACTATGCATATTGATGGGCATAAACAGGCTGCCAGCTATGAGGATGTATTGGCAAACAGGAAAACCATGGCATGTTCGTTTCTTCAACTTGCTTATGAAGTCAAAACGTTTCCAGCATATAAGCCAGTTTTTCCATACATTCAATAATAATGCAGTGCCCGTGAACAATACTGATAAGTTGATAAAAGTGAGATCGGTGATGGACTATTTGAAAGAGAGGTTTGCAGAAGTTTACATTCCCAAGAAAGAGTTGTGCTTGGATGAAGGTACAATGGCATGGCGCGGCCGACTATCGTTCAAAGTTTACAATCCAAACAAACCAGACAAGTATGGTGTGAAACTATATATGCTTGCTGAATCAGTATCTGGGTACTTATATGACTTTGACGTATACTCAGGTATTGGTAAGACGATAGTGGAAACAGTAACGGGGTTGATTCAGCCTTTAGTGAACCAGGGTTACCATTTGTACATGGATAATTACTACAACTCGGTAAACCTAACAGAAAAATTGAGAGAACTTGGGGTGTACACATGTGGCACAATTAGACTGCTACGCGGCGCCCCAAAGGAATTGCAAACTATAGCCAAGGCTAAATTTCCACTGGATACCACCATATACCGCCGCAAAGATAACACCTTCATTCTACTGTGGAAAGACAAGCGAGTGGTCTCAATCATTACAAACATCCACAATGCAGACACTCAGCAATGTCAGCGAAGGAAACGATTGCGCAATCGCGACGGAACAACTCGACTACAACAGGTACCAGTGAACAAGCCTACTGCAATTTGTGAATACAATAAGTTCATGAAAGGTGTGGACCACTTCGATCAAATGGTGAAGTATTACCATTTTACCAGGAAAACTCACAAGTGGACCAAAAAGATCACGTTTTATTTTCTACATAATGCCTTTGTTTTGTACAAATACTATACAACTGATCGAAAAAAGCTAACATTGCTACAATTCCACGAGGTGGCAATTTGGGCCCTATTTGCACTGGGACACGGAAGATTGGCCTGAAATAGCAACAGTATCTCATCACTTGCAGCACGCTCCAGACATAAATGATGACACAGGTCCTGCCTATGCTGACGCCGTGCAAACTCCTGGACCATCTGGTGTGAGGCGGCCTTTATTTACTTCAACACCTCAAGCTGACGCAGGAACGGACTCAGAACCCGAGATGTCTGGCACACTGCCATTTGACGAGTCGGTTTTGTCAGATGACTCTGACTCAAATGCTCAACCAACACCGAGAAGACGTGGCCCTATTGTTGATTCTGAACATCGCCTGAACTTCAAACTGAAACATGAACTTTACAAACTGCCAAAACGTCTCAAGTGTCATGTCTGTGCACGGTCCGGTAAAAGGAAGGACACCAACATAGGATGCAAGACCTGTAACGTTGCACTCTGTGTTATTCCCTGCTACACCAGTTACCACCGGAAAAGAGTGTATTGGGTGGTGAAGAAGTAACCACCCGCAACAGCTTCACTCCACCTACAAAACATCTGTTGAGCAACTTCAGGAATGTTGACCTGAAGAAGGTGGAGTGAAGAAAAGATGCTCAACTTACTCTTCCACAACCAGTTTTTTCTTGGTAAGTACACCTATTTTGTCCAATTTCTTGTAGTATAATTTATTGGGAGTATTTTGATACCAGAATGAACACTGTATCCCATAAACTGCCGTAAGTAGACTCGAAACTTCATAGATTTTTTTCGGGGTGTTGCGTGTCTGCAAGAGTGTCCCAAACGGGTTGCAGGTGGGTGACTTTAGCCGTTTATACTGGGCATGTTTACACCTTATCATTTATTATATGCATATGTCTGTTTAGGGAATTTTATTCTGATCCATGTACAACCAAAAATAACTGTGTGCAACAAGTATAAACTTGAAAAACATAACAATAGTATAAACATTTCGTGTGTGTTTGACGCTCACTGATATGTTCCAGCGTTGTTTTATATTTGGCGCTATTCTAACTTACGCTTTGTTGATCTTTTTTACCTACGTGCTTATAGAACATTCTATTGCGAACACATTGACACAAAAATGAATGACGTACATACAAAAATAATGTCAGGACAGTCAAATAAGTATAAACTTTCGAAGCACCGTATCGCGCTTGTGTCGTTGCGTCACCGATACCGGGTAACAGTTCCACCACTTCCCACACTCTTGCGGGTGGGCCGCGACTATGATTCTACGTTTATATTCATATCACTGTGTTGGGAATTTCATTGCGAATCCATTGGTACCAAAATTAACGCTGTAGGACAAGTGTGGAGTTGACAACAATCCCAAGAGTAGAAACATTTTGTTGCCGTTTTGCGCTCACGGCGAGTCATCTACGTAGTTCTTTATTTGGTGCTGGTCTCCCTATACTTATAGTGACCGTTTTTACTGATGTTCTTCTAGAGAATTTTATTGCGAACACATTGGTACCAAAATGAAATACGTAGCTCGAGAACTAACGTCAGAAGAGTAAAAAGAGTAAACACATTTTTGTTTGGCCGCTTAAGCGACAAAAACGCCGCGAGCACATACGGTTTTCTTTCCCTCGTTCGCCGGTCGGCTGAAAGTGTTAAGATATGGGCACCACACAACCGCTGCATATTCTAGCTTTGGCCTAACAAAAGTCATGAACAATTTCTTTAGTATATCGCCATCCATGTATTTAACACTTTCCTGCTGTCGGCGAAGCGAAAAAAACCATACCCTATATGCACTCGGCGTGTCGGGCGCCTAAGCGGTAAGACCGAAAAGTGTATACTCTTTTGACTGTCCTGACACTAATTGTAGTCGTACGTATTTAAATTTGGTATCATTGTGTTCGCAATAGAATTGTCTATAAGAACATACCTATAAAATGCCCCCAAATCATAAGGCATTTCAACACCAAATAAAAAACTATTGACATCACTTGCCGAGAGCGCCAAACAGCAACAAAATGTTTCCACTCTCTTAATGGTTGCGAAGACCACATTTATCCTACATCATTGATTATGGTATCATTGGAACCGCAATAAAATTCTCTATACGGACATATGCATATAAATATAGAATCAATGTCGCAACCGACCCACAAGACGGTGGGAAGTGGCTGAAGTGTTACCCGGGGCGGCATATCGGGGCCATATCGGCGAAATGTGTATATTCAATTCACTGTCCTGACATTATTTTTGGATGTAAGTATTTAATTTTTGTACCAATGTGTTCGCAATAGAATGTTCTATAAGAACATAAGTATAAACCATCACATAAGGATGCGTTCGACTGGCAACATACATGAAAACTACGTCGATCGTACTCGTCGTGTCAATAATACAATTGTTATACCAAGATGATTCACTGCCATGCCGTTTTCTTTAATAAGCTCTTCGGTTATTAGAAAAAACGTAAATTTCATGGCGAACATTTCTAAACTATCCCCAACAAAATCGGATAGAAAATGTCATTTATACAAATATTTTACCGTTCGACGCAAGGACTCGGTCCGCGAGCACATAAAAAGAAAAATATATGACGCTAACGCTCGGGGCCAGAGCCGGAAAGTGTTAAAAGCAATTCTGAAGTTAGAAAGCATAGCATAGGCTCCTCGCACAATATTCTTTATGTGGTCCTCAGGTGATAGTTTTCTATCTAGAACCGCCCCTAGATCTCTTTCTTTATCAGAATTCTTTAAAGATTTCTCACATAATATATAGGTTGTGTGGGGTCTGTGTTCTCCTATTCCACATTCCATAACATGGCATTTATTAACATTAAATTCCATTTGCCAAGTGGTGCTCCATATACTTATTTTGTCCAGGTCATCTTGAAGAGCATGACAATCATCTAAGTTTCTTATCCTTCCTATTATCTTAGCATCATCAGCAAACATGTTCATATAATTCTGTATACCAACTGGTAGATCATTTATGTAGACAATAAACATCACTGGTGCAAGAACTGAACCCTGTGGTACTCCACTTGTGACATTTCTCCAGTCCGATACATTGCCTCTGATCACAGCCCTCATTTTTCTATCAGTCAGAAAATTTTTCATCCATGTTAGAAGCTTACCTGTCACTCCTCCAATATTTTCCAGTTTCCAGAACAACCTCTTATGTGGAACTCAGTCGAAAGCCTTTTTTTTTAGGTCCAGATAGATGCAGTCAACCCAACCATCTCTTTCTTGTAATATCTTTGTTGCTCGATCATAGAAACTGAGTAAATTAGATACACAGGATCTTCCAGATCGAAAACCATACTGTCTGTCTGATATTATATCATTTCTCTCCACGTGTTCTACCCATTTAGATTTAATTATTTTTTCCAGTATTTTGACTATTACACTTGTCAATGAGACCGGTCTATAATTAAGGGGGTCTTCCCTGCTTCCACTTTTGTAGATTGGAACTATGTTAGCCTTTTTCCACACATCAGCTACAACTCCTGTAAACAGGGATGCCTGAAAAATCAGTTGAAGAGGAATGCTGACCTCAGGTGCACATTCTCTCAGAACCCATGGTGAAACTCCATCTGGACCATCTGGACCAGTACGTGCCTTACTGTGGGAAGCATACAAATTAGTTTCATAGGCAATATATTTAAAAAAATTTGAGTCAGAAATATAGCCACGGAAAATAGTCGAAATGTTAACACGTTTGAGACATGAGGGGAGGCGACACCGGTCACAACAGTGGAGCGAAAACAATGGGCCTATGGCATGTGCCGTGCCGCCTGCGGGCCACTAGGCACAACAAAGAAAATGGGAAGACAGACGCGCATTTTAAAACCAGTCCCCAAAAATTGGATAAAAACCTGATTTTTGGCGATTATTTTAGTGGACGACGCAGCATTGCGTCGTCCCCAAGATTACCGACAGTAAACTGATGACGCAGCATTGCGTCATTCCCGGACGAAAGTGTTAAGATAATAAAGAGATAAAAAACTTCTTTTAGAATTGATTTATGAATTTGGGGTGTAAGTCACTGAACTGTGGCGACGAAATCAAACGAAACACGCATGGTGCTCTGTGCACAAGGATTAGACCCGTTCCCTCGCGTTGGAGTAGTTGTTCCAATAATATATATAATTTCTCAAATAGCAGATGTCTATCATATTACAGTGTATTTTTGGTTTTATTTAGCCTAGTTTAGTTTAATTAGGATAATAAAAAGCTATTAAAACACTGGTTTTAGAAGTGATTTATTAATCTGAAACTTTCAAGTCATGGGTCACTGAACTATGATGACACAGACGAAGGAAAACCAAGTGAGGTTTACAGTACAGTATTCCCTTATCTGTCTGCCCTCACTCATCTTGTTTCATCACAGAAAATGTCTTTAAGGAGATTTTACCACATGTAGCTAGCTAATCACGCTTCAGCCTTTAAATTTACAAAGATACGTGTGCCACAAATCAGTGAACGGAAATCATGGAAACTCTTCTGGAAACGCAAATCGTAACTGTCTCTATTTTCCGCTTGTTACAACTTGTAATAAAGTTGTTATATCTTGGCTTAACGTGTTTATGACGTATTAGAACGTTGTTACAACTTGCTATATTGGTTGTTATAACTGGTTAGGAGGTGTTAAAACTTGTTCGAACGTTGTACCAACGTCGTAGTTTCGGTGTGTATTTGGCGGGTCAGTTGTTCACTCGTGTGGACCAATCTGGCTGGTGTTTGGTTAATATGCTTCACTTGTTGTATTGTCCACTTGTGTGATCCAACTTGTCTTATGAAGGAATTATTAATTGTCATCTGTAATTTTTTTTTTTACCTAAGTGTAATTACCTAAGTGTAGTTACAGGATGAGAGCTACGCTCGTGGTGTCCCGTCTTCCCAGCACTCTTTGTCATATAACGCTGACAAAGAGTGCTGGGAAGACAGGGCCCCACGAGCATAGCTCTCATCCTGTAACTACTTTGGTAATTACTTAGGTAAAAAAAAAAATTACAGATGACAATTAATAATTCCTTCATAAGACAAGTTGGATCACACAAGTGGACCATGTGATAGAATGGGAAAGTTTCCACCAGTTTTTGAACTCGGTCTGGACATCGTAAGCAAAAATCCAAACATACTCTGCTTCGGCAAACCATTGTTCGTTGAACTGGGTGAGTAAATCCGGCCTGAAAAGTGTGCGAACTAGCAGGAGATTTGTCGAATCTGGGTACATTGAATCGAGGTTGTACTGTATCTTGCAAAGTAGCACATGAACTGTGTGGTCTGGCATGAAGTGGGGTCGAGTGAGGGCAAGAAGGCATGGGCAAGATGCTAGGCCTAGCCCTCGTGGAACCAGCATGTTCACTCATCATCGGTCGTATCCACATCTGAGGGCTGTGTGTAGTCATGATCCACGTCAGAGTTGGCAATATCAGATTTATCACCATCCAGGAACAAATTCTTATTAATTTCATCCTCAGTCAAAGGTTGCGATGAACACTTTGTTGAGTGGGGTCGGTCGGTGGAACGTGATGTGCTCGCCATGGTATCTGCCGGATAACTGAGGCCTGTACACAATGGCGGCCAATGCTGGATTTTTTTCCCTGGTGGCGTTTGTTTATGGTCGGGAGCGGCTCGATGATGGCTACCCCTGATCCACGACACCTGTCTGGCGCCTGACAGCTGAGTGGACAGTGCTTCGGATTTGTAGTCCTGAGGTTTTGGGTTCAATCCCCGGCGGAGGCAGAGACAAATGGGCAAAAAATTTCTTTCACCCTTATGCCCCTGTTACCTAGCAGTAAATAGGTACCTGGGAGTTAGACAGCTGCGCCATGGGCTGCTTCCTTAGGATATGTAACAAAAAGGAGGCCTGGTTGAGGACTGGGCTGCGGGGACACTATGCCCCAAAATCATCTCAAGATAACCTCAAGAAGATACCCCTATCCCATGCGGGGCGTTTAAAATCTAGCGCTAGACACTTAATCGTCTTTTGATGTACTGTATTGCGCGGTATCGTTAATGTTACTCCCATTGTCTATGCAGTACAGTATATGTATTGCGCGGTCTAAGGGAAAATTCCACTGTAATCTCTCTTTCTTTGAACGAGTTAATAAATTAATTTGTTAGTACAGTACTGTACAATGTACCTCGGCTTATGAATGCCTCGCTTTATGAACTTTTCGGGTTATGAGCCCGATTTCTTCGGAAAATTTGAATCGGGTTATAAACTTTACCTCTGGAAACGAGTTTGTTGATATGAGTATGGCCGACCTAGCTCGTGGTGGCACGGCGATTGCACCTCAGTTTACCAGTGCCTCCGCCTAGTGACTATCGCGCCTGAATTCTTTGCAAGGATTTACATTTTTTTGGGGGGATTTTTGGCCATTTGAACATAAAATTTGTTATTATATATCTCGCCCATGGGTCCCCAAGAAAGTAAGGTTCAAGGCAAGAAAACACATGTGAGAATGACCATAGAGGAAAAACAAGAGATCATTCGTAAACATGAAACTGGTACACGTGTTGTTGAACTAGCTAGGCAGTATAACAAATCTTCAGGGGAGGAGGAGGAGGCAGCAGTAGAGGATGTCCCTTCCTCATTAATTAAGAAAATATGTGTAGTATGGGAACTGCAAAGTTTTGCTGAAAAGAATCATCCAGATAAAGCTTTAGCAGGCTATTGCATTGATCTTATGACAATGTGATGTCTCACTACAGACAAGTGTTATAGGGAAAAACAATCTTCAATGGAATGATTTCTAGTGAGAAAATCAAGCAATGAGCCAGAAGCAGGTCCTAGTGGTATGCAGGCAAAATGTGCCAGTGTGTGTACCCCAGAGAAGTCATCACTGCCTGATGTTATAATGGAAGGGGACTCCCCTTCCAAACACTAACATCTCTCCTCCCACCCCCCCCTTTCTCACCATCTTCCATACACCAATAGGAGTCAATCAGTAAAGGTAAATAATAACTTATACATTTGTACTTAAGATTTGGGTGAATTAGGTATAAAATTTCCTTTGAAGTTAATTTTTTTGAGTTTGGAACAGATTAATTCATTTCCCATTATTTCTTATGGGGAAATTTGCTCCGGTTTACGAATTTTTGGGTTATGAACCATCTCTAGGAACGGATTAAATTCGTAAACTGAGGTACCCCTGTATTGGTTAACGGATTAGTACAAGAACAACAGTACAATTATCTGAGTAGTGTAACTAAGATTACTAAAGGATGTCTCTTTTTTTCCCCGATACAGGGCGGTGGTCCACTTGGCCACGGGGGGGTGGTCCACGGGGCTGGGGCGGCGGTCCACTTAGCCAGGAAGGGCTACTGTACTTGGTTTGTGTTATAGCGATTCTTTAAACAAATAAATTGAAGCAAATTCAAACAAGTACTGAAATGAATGATATGGAAGGAAATGCAGAATAGAACCAGTGAAGAGCAGGGGTGCCATAGTCACAGCCAGATTGAGGATTGCAAATATATACATATACCAAGATTGCAGATATATACCAAACAAATATTGCATCAGCCATAAAAATGATAGGATGGATTACGAGAACCTTCAAATCCAGGGATCATTATTAAAGATTACAACTATTATTATTATTTAATCCCATTACAATGTTCATACTGTTCAAATCACTTGTATCTCCCATCTTGAGTACTGCTCAATACTCTCTTACCCCTTCAGAGCAGGAGAGATTGCTGAAATAGAGGGAGTTCAGAGAACATGTACGGCATACATAGATGCGATAAAGTACCAAAATTATTGGGATCGTCTCAAAGCTCTCCAAATGTACTCACTAGAAAGGAGACACGAGAGATGTAAAAAAAATACACAGTGGAACCTCTGTTGATGACTGCCCTAGAAGACGGTCTGGTGGGGGGGGGCAGTGGCTGAGTGGACAGCACGCTGGACACATGATCCTGTGATCCGGGGTTCGATTCCTGGTGCCTGCGAGAAACAATGGGCAGAGTTTCTTTCACCCTGATGCCCCTGTTACCTAGCAGTAAATAGGTACCTGGGAGTTAGTCAGCTGTCACTGGCTGCTTCCTGGGGTGTGTGTGTGGGGAAAAAAATAGTAACAGTTGATTGACAGTTGATTGGCGGGCCAAAGAGCAGAGCTCAACCCCCACAAGCACACTAGGTGAATACAAATTTTTTGGAACACAACTTCAAATTCGTTGTAAAATTTGAATTGGCACACGACGTCTGTTCGTACATGTATGGTTTGAACGAGTGCGTGGTGCTGGGGGTGCGGGGCGAGGTGCTCTCAGTTGGTTTACAAGTCATGTTGTGATGACCGATCTTGAATTCATTGTAAAGAATTTCATTTTTTTCTGCTTTTTTGTTTTCTGAACAGTAAAGTCTTATTACTGTATATATTATGCCATGGGTCCCAGGATGGTGAAGGGACTGGATGGATGGTGACATTACTAATAATCATTACATAACCCTTGTTGGCACCCTCCCCCGAAAGTCGAGTGGTGCAGCCCGGACCTTGTGTGTACTCACCTAGTTGTACTCACCTAGTTGTGCTTGCGGGGGTTGAGCTCTGGCTCTTTGGTCCCGCCTCTCAACCGTCAATCAACAGGTGTACAGTTTCCTGAGCCTAATGGGCTCTATCATATCTACATTTGAAACTGTGTATGGAGTCAGCCTCCACCACATCGCTTCCTAATGCATTCCATTTGTCAACCACTCTGACACTAAAAAAGTTCTTTCTAATATCTCTGTGGCTCATTTGGGCACTCAGCTTCCACCTGTGTCCCCTAGTGCGTGTGCCCCTTGTGTTAAACAGCCTGTCTTTATCAACCCTGTCGATTCCCCTGAGAATCTTGAATGTGGTGATCATGTCCCCCCTAACTCTTCTGTCTTCCAACGAAGTGAGGTTTAATTCCTGCAGTCGCTCCTCGTAGCTCATACCTCTCAGCTCGGGTACTAGTCTGGTGGCAAACCTTTGAACCTTTTCCAGTTTAGTCTTATGCTTGACTAGATAGGGACTCCATGCTGGAGCCGCATACTCCAGGATTGGTCTGACATATGTGGTATATAATGTTCTGAAAGATTCCTTACACAAGTTTCTAAAGGCCGTTCTTATGTTAGCCAACCTGGCATATGCTGCTGATGTTATCCTCTTGATATGAGCTTCAGGGGACAGGTCTGGCGTGATATCAACCCCCAGGTCTTTCTCTCTCTCTGACTCTTGAAGTATTTCATCTCCCAAATGATACCTTGTATCTGGTCTCCTGCTTCCTACCCCTATCTTCATTACATTACATTTGCTTGGGTTAAACTCTAACAGCCATTTGTTCGACCATTCCTGCAGCTTGTCCAGGTCTTCTTGAAGTCTCAAGCTGTCCTCCTCTGTCTTAATCCTTCTCATAATTTTGGCGTCGTCAGCAAACATTGAGAGGAATGAGTCTATACCCTCTGGGAGATCATTTACGTATATCAGAAACAGGATAGGTCCAAGTACAGAGCCCTGTGGGACTCCACTGGTGACTTCACGCCAGTCTGAGGTCTCACCCCTCACTGTAACTCTCTGTTTCCTATTGCTTAGGTACTCCCTTATCCACTGGAGCGCCCTACCTGTTACTCCTGCCTGTTTCTCCAGCTTATGCATCAACCTTTTATGGGGTACTGTGTCAAAGGCTTTCCGACAGTCCAAAAAAATGCAGTCCGCCCACCCTTCTCTTTCTTGCTTAATTCTTGTCACCTGATCGTAGAATTCTATCAATCCTGTAAGGCAAGATTTACCCTCCCTGAACCCATGTTGATGGGTTGTCACGAAGTCTCTTCTCTCCAGATGTGTTACTAGGTTTTTTCTCACAATCTTCTCCATCACCTTGCATGGTATACAAGTTAAGGACACTGGCCTGTAGTTCAGTGCCTCTTGTCTGTCACCCTTTTTGTATATTGGTACTACATTAGCAGTCTTCCATATTTCTGGTAGGTCCCCCGTTTCCAGTGACTTACTATGGAGAGTGGTAAGCAAAGTGCTCCTGCACACTCTTTCAATACCCATGGCGAGATTCCATCCGGCCCAACAGCTTTTCTCACATCCAGCTCCAATAGGTGCTTTTTGACCTCATCTCTTGTAATTTCGAACCTATCCAAGGTCACCTGGTTTGCTGCCACCTCTCCCAGCGCCGTGATATCTCCCTGTTCTATTGTAAAGACCTCCTGGAACCTTTTGTTGAGTTCTTCACACACCTCTTTGTCATTCTCTGTGTACCTGTCCTCGCCCACCCTAAGTTTAATCACCTGTTCCTTCACTGTTGTCTTCCTCCTGATGTGACTGTGTAGTAGCTTTGGTTCAGTCTTGGCTTTGTTAGCTATATCATTTTCATACCTTTTCTCAGCTGCTCTTCTCACACTGACATACTCGTTCCTGGTTCTCTGGTATCTCTCTCTACTTTCTGGTGTTCTGTTATTACGAAGTTCCTCCATGCCCTTTTGTTCAGCTCTTTGCTTTCATACATTCCCTATTAAACACGGATTCTTCCTTTGTTCTCTGTTTTTCCTGTGTCGGCGCATGCGCTGTGTGTGATCATTTGTTTATGGTCGGTGTCCTCATGTTGGTTTTCCGCAACCTTTATCACGGGTGGTACGCTGCTTTCACTTGTCTTCTTTCTCCAGTCATAGCCCCCTCGATACTGGGGGAGTTCTGGATTTTATATATGGGGAACTCATCTAGTTCTTTTCTCTGCATATGGGTGTGGGGTGGCTCGGAGTGGCGGCGCGCACCTCTACACTACACCTACTCTTCTCCTGCACACGCATCTCTGGACATGCTTCACTAGCGATGCTCCCAGAATGTCACACGGCTAAGCTGTGTCGTGACATGATGGTGCCTACGCTCTACAGGTGAGATTATACGATCTGGTGACACTGTCAACCAGGCACTGGTTCTCGCTTTTGGAATTGGTGTTGGGTATGGTTTGTACTGTGTTGCTTGGCCTCTTTGCTTGCATCTTAACATGACCTTAACCTGTACGTACATGTTCATTACACTGTGGGGTGCAGCCCTGGATTTTGGTTACTTTTGGTTTTGTCTTTCAGCGACTAGATCTTTTCTGGACTCTGAACACTCACTCATTTCTTGACTGTCATTCAGTGCCTGGCTGCACCCTTATATGTACTTTACATATACATATACATGTATACACCTTTAGGGGACCTGGTAGCCTGGTAGAGTCATTACTCGTAATTCTGTGGCGCGGGTTCGATTCCCGCACCAGGCAGAAACAAATGGGCAAAGTTTCTTTCACCCTGAATGCCCTGTTACCTAGCAGTAAATAGGTTCCTTGGAGTTAGTCAGCTATCACGGGCTGCTTCCTGGGGTGTGTGTGTGTGTGTGGTGTGGAGAAAAAAAAGTAGTTAGTAAACATTTGATTGACGGTTGAGAGGCAGGCCGAAAGAGCAAAGCTCAACCCCCGCAAAACAACTAGGTGAATACAACTAGGTGAATACAACTAGGTGAATACATCTCACCATCCTCCAATAAGTTGGAAAGGATGTCACCTGTGATTAGGGAATGGATTTTGGTGCTAATGTGAGGTTGGCTTCTCTCATTAGCACATGAGTTTGGGGTGAGTGTATTGTTTACCCTCGCTACAAGTCTTTGTGTATATGGTTGTACATTCCGTTGCCAATTGCTTCCTGGTTCTTCTTCATATTGCTTATGCTCTTGTCCCTATCTTCCAGTGCTTGGACCATATTTAAGGTCTTCATTGCATTTTTACGTATTACTACCTCTATACTACACATTGTTGTGTATCTTGGTAGGTGCATGTTGGCTATTCTCATGCTCGTGCTAGGTTGGGCTGTGTTCATGTTCAGTTCCCTGTTGTTGAACAGGCCCAGTGTTCCATTATGGGTCTGAGTTTTTCATCTTCTTGTCTGTCACTATCAGCTCCTGTGTT
>WNGS01165061.1:21953-32312 GCA_020271785.1 Procambarus virginalis | reverse complement strand
CACCTAACCTAACCTATCTATATAGGTTAGGTTATGTTAGGTAGCCGAAAAGTTAGGTTAGGTTAGGTAGTTAGGTAGTCGAAAAACAATTAATTCATGAAAACTTGGCCTATTAGGCAAATCGGGCCTTGCATAGTAGGCTGACAAGTGCGTTCTGGCTACTAGGTACGACATATAATATTATATATATATATATATATATATATATATTACATTACATTTCAAAGACTTTTAGTTTCACACACAACTATAACCTGAAAGCACTAAACAGTTCTTTACTATGCTATGATTTAAACAGCTTTCATCTTCATTTTATACCCGCGTTTTGGGTGAGGTGATATGTTACAACAGTTTTAAATGAGGTGAACAAAACTTTCAACAAAGGACAAACACGAAAACAATGGATATTAACGGATAAACTGGTAAATTGAAGGTATGAATGGAAGTAACTGCAGAAGGGCCTATTGGCCCATTTTCTTGATGCTTCTATATTGGAGCGGGGTCTTGAAGGGGGTAGAATATAGTTGTGCATTAATTGACTGTTGATTGCTGGTGTTGACTTCTGATATGTAGTGCCTCGCAGATGTCAAGCCGCCTGCTATCGCTGTACCTATCGATGATTTCTGTGTTATTTGTTAAGATTTCTCTGGTGATGGTTTGGTTGGGGAAGAGAGTATATGTTCCTTAATGGAGCCTGTTGCTTATGCATCGTTAAACGCCTGGAAAGAGATGTTGTTGTCTTGCCTATATACTGAGTTTTTTGGGGCTTACAGTCCCCAAGTGGACATTTAAAGGCATAGACGACGTTTGTCTCTTTTAGGGCGTTCTGCTCCGTGTCTGAGAGTTTTTCATTAGTAGGCTGGCTGTTTTTTGGTTTTATAGTAAATCGTTAGTTGTATCTTCTGATTTTTGTCTGTAGGGATAACATTTCTATTAACAATATCTTTCAGGACCCTTTCCTCCGTTTTATGAGCGGTGGAGAAGAAGTTCCTGTAAAATAGTCTAATAGGGGGTATAGGTGTTGTATTAGTTGTTTCTTCAGAGGTTGCATGGCGTTCTACTTTCCTTCTTATGATGTCTTCAATGAAACCATTGGAGAAGCCGTTGTTGACTAGGACCTGCCTTACCCTACAGAGTTCTTCGTCGACTTGCTTCCATTCTGAGCTGTGGCTGAGAGCACGGTCGACATAAGCGTTAACAACACTCCTCTTGTACCTATCTGGGCAGTCACTGTTGGCATTTAGGCACATTCCTATGTTTGTTTCCTTAGTGTAGACTGCAGTGTGGAAACCTCCGCTCCTTTCCATGACTGTTACATCTAGAAAGGGCAGCTTCCCATCCTTCTCCATCTCGTAAGTGAAACGTAACACAGAATTCTGCTCAAACGCTTCTTTCAGCTCCTGCAGATGTCTGACATCAGGTACCTGTGTAAAAATGTCGTCAACATACCTGCAGTATATGGCCGGTTTCAAGTTTAAGTGACTAAGACTTTTTCCTCAATAGTACCCATGTAGAAGTTTGCAAACAGGACGCCTAGGGGAGAACCCATGGCGACCCCATCTACTTGCTTATACATGTGCCCATCCGGGCTCAAGAAGGGTGCCTCCTTAGTACAAGCTTGGAGTAGTTTCCTCAGGATATTTTCTGGCATGTCAAGGGGAGTACAGGCCGGGTCTCGATACACTCGGTCCACTATCATCCCGATTGTTTCATCCACAGGTACGTTGGTGAACAGTGATTCTACGTCCAACGAGGCTCTTATCCCTGTAGCCCGTGTTCCCCGCAGTAAGTCAACAAATTCCTTCGGGGATTTCAGGCTGAAGTTGCACGGGACATAAGGAGTCAGTAAGCCGTTGAGTCGTTTCGCCAGTCTGTACGTGGGTGTGGGTATCTGGCTGATAATTGGCCGAAGTGGGTTTCCAGGCTTATGCGTCTTGACGTTTCCATACGCATATCCAGGTTTATATTCTCCAATAATCTTTGGCAGGTGGAGTCCGGATTTCTTGGCATTCACAGTTTCAATCAACTTGTTGACCTTTGTTTTCAATTCGGCTGTAGTGTCCTTCGTTACCCTTTGGAATTTAGTTTGGTCAGAGAGTATGCTGTTCATTTTCGCCAGATATTCGTCTTTCTTAAGGATGACGTATATTGGCGACTTGTCGCCTCTCCTGACAACTATCTCCTTGTTCTCACGAAGGCTCTTGGCTGCCGCTTTGAGCTCGGGGGTCAGTATGGTACTTCTGTAGTTGCCTCGATTCTTTCCTCCTTCTGCAATAAGTTCAGCTTGTAAGGTGTCTTTGGTGGTGACCCCCGCTACATATATATATATATATATATATATATATATATATATATATATATATATATATATATATATATAGGGGGGTACCACCTCTGGTGCATCAGGGAAAAACTTACCATTCAACTCTGAATACATAAGTGTGTTCGCTTCTCCTACCACCCACCCCTTTTTTTATGGTGTACACTTTATTATGCAAGGTTATACAGTTACATATCTGATTTTATACAAAAAATGAACATTAAGAGGACACAAAAAAAGTTTGCTTCCTAGAGGCTGTAGATTTCCTCGAATTCCTCTGACGTCGGGCAGGAACCGAGGATGCAGCGAGCATTCCCCCCTCTGGATCGCGACACTGAGGCGCTGAAAGAGAAAACTTGCCACTCTAGGGTCTCTTGTGGTTTCAATGAGCTTGGAACCAAGATCCTTAAGAAACCTTCTTGCACTCTCTCCCCATGGGCCTAGGGTCTCAGACCCTATTGGAACGAAGTTGTACCAATGATCTAATTGCCTGTACTTGACTGACTTGTCTCTTTCTCTGTGTGTCGCCGTGGCTCCTGCTTGGCCAACAGAGAGGTTGATGTATGTGGTTGCCAGGGTGGATACGCAAGTATAGTCCCATGCCAACTGTCTGCCACCCTTCCACGGATGCAGTGTGATTCCGTCTGGTCGGCTGGCAAAGCTAACAGAGTCATGGTTCAGTAGGTTGCGGGGCTCTCTCTCCGCTGGACACTGAGCAGAGGCAAGGCTTCTTTTAATGATGTCGTTGACTTCGTTGTGTCTAGTGTGCCAACCACCAGATTTTCCACAGTGCAGGCGAGGCAGATGCTGACGAATATGGATGCAATCCATATTCGTCAGCATCTGCCAATGCAATCCATATTCGTTAGCATCTGCCTCGCCGCAAATTCACCTATGAACAGTGTGGATAGGGGCAGCAAGAAGGAGAGCGACTGCAATACGGAGCTCCTGTGGATCAAGACGTGTGCCTGTCGCAGACATAGGGACTGCCAAAAGGAAGTCCCCTGCATGGGGAGCCTGCACAGCTGTGAGGCGTGCACGATCACTGGGGGTTGTTGCTGCCTCCAGCAAAGCTGTGGCTTCTTTGTCTGCAATGGGGCTGTCCCAACTGGATTGTTTCTTGACTTTCGGCATGGCTGGTCTGAGTGCTGGGTCTGCCATGGCACCCCATTTCATGTCGCATTCCGTGTAGTGGGGGTCCTGTGTCCCCGCTACATCACTCAGGGTGTCAGGTAGAATTTCCTTAACCAGGTCATCTGATGCTGAGGAGGAAGGCTGGGACAGCAATTTGGGTGGCGGTGCGGACACCCAAGCCACCGAACCTAACAGGAAGAGTGGCTTGTTTCCACTGGCATTCGTTGAGGGAGAGGTTAACAACTTTCTCCAGCATGGTCTTCAGTAAGAGGTCATACTCTTCAAGCTTTTGGTTGTCGTAAGATGGGGCACACTTCAGAAAGTAGGTTAGCCTTGGAAGGGATAGGCATTTGGTGAGGAGATAAAAAGCATCGTGGGCATCGACGTCACCTATTCTGTCTTCCATCCTCCTAAGGTCTGCGATTTTCTTGTCAAGGATCTCCTCAATGGCGTTAGACAAGAGGGGGGCTCCAACGAGGGTGCTGTTCTCGGCCCTAATGACATGGGCTCCAGGCAAGGCAGACCTTATTCTAGCTACGATGTCTGGGTTGGAGGAGACTACTTCACACTTGGAAGGGTTCAGGACTAGACCCAGGCTTACTTCTTGCTCCCTTATTTTCCTGATATCTGCCAAGAGGTGGTCTACGGTGCCAGCTATAGTGCCATCATCCAAAAACCAGATGTCGAACTCGCTGGACAAGCTTTCGGTGATTTCTTTTAAGACTAAGCAGAAAAGAAGGGGAGCAAGAGGATCACCTTGCTGAACACCTTCACATGATCTGATTTCATGTTCACCAAAGAGCAGTTTTGACTCACCACTGTAGCACGATAGTATGAACGGGTAGAGGGGCCGGTAATGCCGATGTACAGCACAAAGTACTGCATCTCTTCTGACCATGTTGAAGGCATTCTTAAAGTCCAGTTTGAGCAGGGCCTTTTCATCAGAAATGTTGGTGATGTATGCTCGTGCTGCATGGGCAGCCGCTTCACAGCCTTGGGGGATTCCAAATCCTAGCTGGATTGGTTTCAGCAATTCAGCCGCTTGCTGGCTGACAACCCTCATAGCAGCCTTGGCAATCAGGCATCGGAGAGTGTTGCCAACAGCGATTGGCCTGATTCCTTCATCCTTCCTTTTGAGAGCACAGAGGGAGGCATCAAAAAAGAGAGGCCTGATGACCTCAGGTATATCACCAGCCAGGCACATGTTGACGAACCTTGTGAGTTCCATAAGAAGATCTTGTGCAGCATCACCAACTGCAGGCTTTAACATTTGCTTGATGTGTTGAGGTTTTAACCCTGTAAAGCCGCCTGCTGACCCAGGTGGAAAAGAAAGGGCTGCTTTGTAGACCTCAGATTTACCAACGGTTAATGGGTATGAAATGGTGTCGGCTGATGGTGGAACGATGTTGTCGCCTTGAGGGGATTCTGGGTGGGTGCTTGCTTTGCAGGGCCCGTGCTGTGGCTGAGTTCCGAGGAACAATTTTCTTGTCACTGTTGAGGACTCTAATAGCACTTGCGGTATTTCCCTCTTCAAGTTTCTTGGTGATTTGTGCTCTAATTTTGTACGTTTCCTGTATGTTGTTGTTACCATTTCTGCGGTGGGTGTGCTTTGCTCGGAGAGGCAGGCGAACTAAGTATCCCCTTGGGTATTCATTTATCGCCCTCTGGACCGACGAAGCAAGTGATTTGTCTCTCCTTGGAGGGACGGTGAAACATACATTGCCAAACAGAAGGACATTATGCCATGCTTGAATGTTTTCCGGGGCATCATTAACCCTTTTCAGGAGATTACAGAGTTTGGCTGCTGCATTTGGGCGGGCTGCTTTTGGGATGTGTGGTAATGTATATACAGTACAACCTCGATTCAACGTACCCCGATTCAACGAATCTCCGGCTAGTTCGCACACTTTTCAGGCCGGATTTACTCACCCTGTTCGACGAACAATGGTTCGCCGAAGCGGGGGATGTTCGGATTTGCTTACGACGTCGAGACAGAGTTCACAGACTGGTGGAAAAGTTTCACATTCTATCACAGATTACAATTATTAATTCCTTCATATGACAAGTTCGATCACACAAGTGGACCACACAAGTTGACCGCACATGTGGTCCACAAGTGGTCCACAATCTTACGATGTTGGGACAGAGTTCACAGTGGTAGAAAACTTTACCATCCCATCACAGATTACAATTAATAATTCCTTCATATGACAAGTTAGATCACACAAGTGGACCACACAAGTGGACCGCACATGTGGTCCACAAGTGGTCCACAATCTTACGATGTTGGGACAGAGTTCACAGTGGTAGAAAACTTTACCATCCCGTCACAGATTACAATTAATAATTCCTTCATATGACAAGTTAGATCACACAAATGGATCACACAAATGGACCACACAAGTGGACCACACAACAAGTGAATCATATGAACCAAACACCAGCCAGAATGGTCCACAAGAAGTGACGCATATTAACCAAACACCAGCCAGAGTGGTCCACAGAAGTGAACGACTGAGTTTCAATGATTTTCGTTCACCGATTTGTGGCACACGTATCATTGTAAATTAATTTAAAGGCTGAAGCGTGAATAGCTAGCTAATATGTTGAAATCTTCTTATACATTTTCTGTGATGAAACAAGACGAGTGAGGGTAGACAGATAAGGGAATACTGTACAGTAAACTCCACTTTACAGTGAGGTTTCACTCACTTTCGTCTGTGTTGTCATAGTTCAGTGACCCATGACTTTGAACGTTTCACATTACTAAATCATTTCTAAAACTGGTGTTTTAATAACTCTTTATTATCCTAATTAAACCAAACTAAATAAGACCAAAGTATGCTGTAATAAGGTAGATATCTCCTATTTGAGAAATTGTTCACATTATTGGCAGCACAACTCCAGCACGAGTAAACGGGTCTAATCCCTGTCCATACACCATGCTTGGTGTGTTGTGTTTGATTTCGTCGCCACAGTTCAGCGATCTACGGCTTCGAAATAATAAAATTAATAAATTAGTTCCAAAGTATTTTTTATAGCTCTTATTACCGTAATAATGTTGCTAAACTAAATATGTAACCCAAAAATATATAATTTGATGTAAATTGAATATTTGAGAGAAATTGAGAGAAACATATGCTACTGGAAATCGAACACAACACCAGGCGGTGTTTTGTTCGATTTCGTCGCCACAGTTCAGTGACCTATGGCTTCGAAATAATGAAATAAATAAATCAGTTTCAAAATAAGTATTTTTTATAGCTCTTATTATCGTAATAATGTTGCTAAACTAAATACATAACACAAAAATATATAATTTGATGTAAATTGAATATTTAAGAGAAATTTATGTTACTGGATCAGGCTTAAACACCAGCCAACTGAAGGGTGTGCGTATAGACTTAGCCTGCGTTCGTACAGTATGCACCCAGTGCCCTTAGCTTTGTCTGCGATTGACGTACAGTATTTATCGGCCGGTGGAAGAATAATTGTGGAATTGACCATTTTTTTACTACAGCTCTTTGGTTATAAAACAAAATGTCTCAGGGGCTTACTAATAGTGCCTTATTAATGCCAAAAACGAAGCAATATTTTGCAACAACTAGTAGCAGAAAATCAACCAGCACGAGAACAGCCGTACCCAACACGAGATGAGCCGTACCCAGCACGAGAACAGCCGTACCCAGCACGATAACAGCTGTACCAAGCACGAGAACAGCCGTACCCAGCAAGAGAACAGCCGTACCCAGCACGAGAACAGTGTACCCAGCACGAGCACAGTTGTACCCAGCACTGGTACAACAGCCGTACCCAGCACAAGCACAGTTGTACCCAGCACTGGTACAACAGCCGTACCCAGCACAAGCACAGTTGTACCCAGCACTGGTACAACAGCAGCCAGCACCAGCTCAGAAGCGGCTGAACTCACAGCAGCAGCGAGCACCAGCAAAGCTGATGCAAACATCTAAAAACATCGTGTGCAACATGAACAGTTAGAACAAGTGTTAAATTTAAGTGTGTACTCAGTGTTAAAATTAAAGTTGCAGTAATTTTTGTGTACAATAGTTTTCATAAACTGTATTGTAGTACTCAACATACAGCAGAACTACTTTTAATCAACACAGTGCTAACGGCATAATGCACTGCAGTACGTATTTACTGTAGAGCATTCACAACTTCACAAAACTTCAAGATGGATATAACTTCAACAATAAGGTATATTTATGAATTACAGTATTTCTTAGTAGAGAAGTAATATATAGGTAGAGTATGTAATATGATAATGCATTTTTATTGTGTACAAGAAAAAAAAAAGACTGACACAAACGCCTCCTGAAGGTCACCTCTTGCAACGAATCCAACGCTCCAACGAACTGGGGTTGGTCCCATATAGTATGTTGAATCGAGGTTGTACTGTGTATATATATATATATATATATATATATATATATATATATATATATATATATATTATATATATATATATATACAGTGCTTCCTCAGACTAACGAACCCGCTCTATCGAATTCCCGGAAGAGCCGAACAAATTGAATTCGGTACCAAATGTTCAGTGGAACATACAAATGTTCAATTAAGCGAGGAATGTTCGTCTAAGCGGTCACCGAGGCCGAGCGTCGGAGCTGGCTGTCATCAACTATGATTTGCCAGAATGTAAACAGTTATATAGTGTTATATTATCCTTACCCATTGTTTCTAGGGAGAAATGGTAATAAAATGGTGTCAGGGGGGGCATTGGTGAGAGAGTTGTTGTCATGAGGCAAGTGGTGTCAGTGGTTAGGGTTTTTTGTTAGGGGGCAGGTGGTGTAAGTTACGTATTCTCATGGGAGGCAGGTTGTCAGCCAGGCAGCTGACAACCAGCTGAAATGGTGATAAAATGGTGTCAGGGGGGCATTGGTGAGAGAGTTGTTGTCAGGAGGCAAGTGGTGTCAGTAGTTAGGTTTTTTGTTAGGGGGCAGGTGGTGTAAGTTACGTATTCTCATGGGAGGCAGGTTGTCAGCCAGCCAGCTGACAACCAGCTGAAATGGTGATAAAATGGTGTCAGGGGGGCATTGGTGAGAGAGTTGTTGTCAGGAGGCAAGTGGTGTCAGTAGAGGCAACACGTGACAGGCGCTTCTATGCTCCCCCTCCAGCCCCCCCACCCTCCTTCCTGCACCTGACCACCACAGACCAGCCACTACCCCACTCTCCTCTCGTCGTCAGATGCCACGAGTCAATTTAATGATAATTATCGCATTATCTACACTGAAAATAGCCTTTTTATTAGAAAAATGTCATATTGGAGCAATAATAATGGTGAAAATTGTGATATATACAGTAAATTTTAAACAGTTTGAACATATTTCCTTTTCACAGAATTTTTAATACAATTGCATTGCTGGCATTGTGTGGCTGGCCGGTCGCTCCCTGAGCCTTTGGGGGGGGGGGGTGGGGGTGGGAGGGGGGTTTGTTTCCTGGATCCCTCCCTCTAACAGCCTACGTACTGTACTATAATACATTAGGTATTAATACAGTACCGTACTGTATAAAATGAATAAAACTTCAAAACAGACAATATTTTATTAAGATTAAATTTTGAGTAGGCCAATAAAACAAGCACAGGTTGTGTGAACGTTAGGCCTTGGTGAGGTGGCTGGCATCATTTGTGGTGGTGTCAGGAGAGGCAGGTGGTGGCAGGGGGAGGCAGGTGGTGGCAGGGGGAGGCAGGTGGTGGCAGGGGGAGGCAGGGGAAGGCAGGTGGTGGCAGGGGGAGGCAGGTGGTGGCAGGGGGAGGCAGGTGGTGGCAGGGGGAGGCAGGTGGTGGCAGGGGGAGGCAGGTGGTGGCAGGGGGAGGCAGGTGGTGGCAGGGGGAGGCAGTGGTGGCAGGGGGAGGCAGGTGGTGGCAGGGGGAGGCAGGTGGTGGCAGAGGGAGGCAGGTGGTGGGCAGGGGGAGGCAGGGGGACAGGAGGTGGTGGCAGGGGAGGCAGGTGGTGGCAGGGGGAGGCAGGTGGTGGCAGGGGAGGCAAGTGGGTGGCAAGGGGAGGCAGGTGGTGGCAGGGGGAGGCAAGTGGTGGCAGGGGGAGGCAAGTGGTGGCAGGGGGAGGCAAGTGGTGGCAGGGGGAGGCAGGTGGTGGCAGGGGGAGGCAAGTGATGGCAGGGGGAGGCAGGTGGTGGCAGGGGGAGGCAGGTGGTGGCAGGGGGAGGCAGGTGGTGGCAGGGGGAGGCAGGTGGTGGCAGGGGAGGCAGGGGTGGGAGGGGGAGGCAGTGGCGGCAGGAGGAGGCAGGTTGTGGCAGGGGGAGGCAGGTGGTGGCAGGTGGTGGCAGGGGAGGCAGGTGGTGGCAGGGGGAGACAGGTGGTGGCAGGGGGAGGCAGGTGGTGGCAGGGGGAGGCAGGTGGGTGGTGTGCAGGTGTCAGGGGCAGGTGGTGGCAGGGGGAGGCAGGTGGTGGCAGGGGGAGGCAGGTGGTGGAAGGTGTCAGGGAGGCAAGTGGTGGAAGGAGGCAGGTGGGGTCAGTGGTGGAAGGTGTTGTCAGGGGAGGTGGAAGTGGAGAGAGAGAGAGAAGGTTGCTGACCACGCATGGCTGCCAAACCTCTCATTCATACTCTATTAAAAATCTCAATCTTAGCTGTAACATATTTATGGCAAAATGTTAATTTTTGGTATTTAATATACATTACTGTATTAATCATTAACAGTATATGTTTCATGTAGAAAACAATAGCTGACTTGGCATTGTGGTGTGTATATGGCCGGGTACCTGGGGGGTGGGGTTGGGGGTGGGGGGTCCTGGAGGTGAGAGGGGAGACCTGTCAACCCATCAATTTTTTTTTGTCTGGCGAGTTGAGACACTTCCATGCCTGCTGCTTCAATACACCCCATGGATGGTGTGGGGGATGGTGCGGGTG
>WNGS01165061.1:1282-15802 GCA_020271785.1 Procambarus virginalis | reverse complement strand
TGAGCATAAAGAAAAATGTGTTGAGAACAAATACAAATAAAGAAAAAAAAAGGGGGAACATGACTGAAAAAGCAGCACAAATACAAAAGGTTGACAAACAGCGTTGATTAAAAAAAATAACAGACATGGGTTGACAATAGAGGGGTAAGGTAGGTTACAGGGAATTTATTAGGTAGTGTTTAGTTTTAATCTTAAACTGGTTGAGAGAGGTACAGTCTTTAACATGGTTGGGGAGGTCATTCCACATTCTGGGTCCCTTGATTTGTAGAGCATTTCTAGTTTGATTAAGCCGTACTCTTGGAATATCAAAACTGTATTTATTTCTGGTGTGGTGCTCATGGGTTCTGTTACAACCTTCAATGAAGCTTTTGAGTTCAGGATTGGCATTACAGTTCAGCGTTTTATATATGTATGATACACATGAGAGAATGTGCAGTGACTTAATATCTAACATATTCAGAGATTTGAGTAGGGGTACCGAGTGATGTCTGGGGCCAGAGTTGGATATTGTCCTAATAGCAGCTTTGTGTTGAGTAATTAGAGGACGTAAATGATTTTGGGTAGTAGAACCCCAAGCACAAATACCATAGTTGAGATATGGATAGATGAGGGAGTAATAGAGAGTCACCAGGGCAGGTCGGGGTACATAATATCTGATCTTAGAAAGAATGCCAACAGTTTTTGAAACTTTTTTGATATATTTAGAATGTGTCCCTGGAAATTCAGCTTGTGGTCAATGAGAACGCCAAGGAACTTGCCATCTAATTTGTTACAAATTTGGGTATTGTTTATTTTGAGATTTATTTGATTAGAGGATTTATTGCCAAACAGAATATAGAAAGTTTTGTCAATGTTAAGGGTGAGTTTGTTGGCAGTTAGCCAAAGATGGACTTTATTTAGCTCAGTATTTACTGTGGCATTTAGAGCAAGGGGGTCAGGACTGGAGTAAATGAAGGTTGTGTCGTCAGCAAATAGAATTGGTTTGAGGTGTTGGGAGGCATTTGGAAGGTCATTAATGTAGATGAGAAAGAGGAGAGGGCCAAGTATGCTGCCCTGAGGAACACCAATGTTGATGGGTAGGGTGGGAGAAATTGAATTATTCACAGAAACATACTGGAGCCTGTCAGTAAGGTAAGATTTGAGGTATTGCAGGGAGTGTCCTCTGACTCCATAATGATGTAATTTAAGAAGAAGGTTTTGGTGGTTGACAGTGTCAAAAGCCTTACGCAGGTCCACAAATAACCCAACAGGGAACTCATTTTTATCAAGAGCTGCATGAATCAAGTTAATCATACTAATAAGTGCATCGTTAGTGCTTTTTTTGGGTCTGAAGCCATATTGACAAGAGCTAAGTATATTGTGTTTGGCTAGATAAGAGTAAAGCTGCTTGTAGATTAGTTTTTCAAATATTTTTGACAAGTTAGGCAGGATTGATATAGGTCTGTAGTTGTTAACATCTGTGAGATCACCACATTTGTGGACAGGGGTTACTCTCGCTTTCTTTAGAATATCTGGAAAGGTTTGGAGTTCAAGTGACTTGTTGAAGAGCAATGCAATAGCAGGGGCTAAAGATCTGGAGGCTTTTTTGTAAATTAAAGTTGGTATCTCATCAAGGGCACTAGACTTGGTTTTAAGGGAAAGGATTATCTCATTGACGTCAGTGGAATTAGTAGGCTTTAGGTACAGAGACTGTGGATAGTTACCTGTAAGATAGTCCTTAACATCAGTACTGGAAGATGGAATATCATTTGCAAGGGATGACCCAATGGAAGAGAAGAACCTATTGAACTCAATAGCAGAATCAGAGGCTGAAAGCTGACCATCGTTATTGGACAGGAGTGTTGGTTTGTTATTAAAAATCTTCTTTGATCCCAATATTTGTGAGATTGTGCTCCAAGTTTTTTTAATGTTGCTCTTTATTTGGGTAAATTTATCTTCGTAGAATTTAGTTTTGGCTCGTCTAATTATTTTAGATAGCAATAACGAGTAATTCTTTGAAAATTCTTTGGAGACGGTTCCTAACCTATACTTCTTCTCAAGGTCATGTTTTTTATTAATGGATTTAAGTATTCCCTTTGTAAGCCAAGGATTGTTAAGCCTTTTGGTTGTGACTTGTTTTGTAAGCCTAGGACAGTGGGTGTTATAAAGGTTAAGAGTTTTTTGAAGAAAAGATTGCACTGCTAGGTTGATGTCCCCTATGTTACCTAACTCGGATTCCCAGTTGACATTATCAGCAGCAGTTATAAAATTGTCTATAGCAGTTTCATTGTGCAGCCTAAAGCTTAACTCCCTTGACTCAAGAGGTGGTTTGATAATGTTAGTTAAGAGAAATGTGGGGTAATGGTCTGTAGTGCTATCGGTGATTATACCTGAAGTAAGCGGAGAGGTTATGTTGGTCCAAATGTGATCAAGAGTCGTGGCAGTACTATCAGTGATTCTAGTAGGTCTAGTGATTAAGGGTATGAGGAAGCAGGAATTCATACAGTTGAGGAAGCTAACAGCAGTAGGGTGTTCAGGCTCGCAGAGGTCAATATTAAAGTCCCCTGCGATAATTAGATGGTTTTTGTTCAGTCTGTTATCGAGTATTAGATTTCTAAGGTTTGAATTGAATTCGGACACATCAGTGTTAGGAATTCTATAGACTGCACCCACAGACAGGACAGACTCGGCACCCTTGACTCTGAAACTGGCGAAGATATACTCCCCACAGCAGTCTCTAGTTCTAATTATTTTAAGCATGTTAGTTCTTGGTGGTAGTAAAGAGCAGTACCACCACCTCTCTGAATTTGACGACAGTTGTGAATTGCCGAGTAGTTAGGCATGTTAAAGAGTTGAGTAGTATCCTCTTTCAACCACGTTTCAGTAAGTATAATAAAAGAGAATTTGTTGTCAATAGTTTCAATCAAGGCACTAACATCATCGAAGTGTTTACCTAGGGATCTAACGTTCAAGTTGATTACAGAGATATTGTGATTATGTGTTAATACATTGTTTACATCATGTGCTGTAAAATATCTGCAATTTTGATCATTAAAGTGATGATTGTCATAGATAGTGGATAAGAGGTTTAGTTCTGGGTCTATACTTGTCTGCATAAAAAGGCTGGTTGCAGGGAAACAAGGCAAGAGTGCCAAAATACAAAATAGAAAATAAAGGAAAGTAGAATAAAAATTCTAAAGTAATATAAACTTAATGGTAATTTAAGTAATATAAACTTAATGGTAAATTAAGTAAAAAAAACTTAATGAGAACTAGGAATGTAAATAATGAACTAGAATAATTAATAACAATAGATGACCAAAAAAGTAAAAAAGCAATTATGAAAACTATAAAATGAAAAGCTTGCTTACTATACTATTATAAGTACACTATAGTTTAATACTAAAGTTACACTAAGACAAAATGAGGTAGCTTAAATAGAGATACACTCAGGAACACTGGATAATGAAGTTAATACTAGAGGACACAGGCAAAGCCAGTGTACTATGAACATGGGAGTAAAATGAAAGAAGACAATTGTAAAGATGACAATTTTTTTTTTAACTAAAGTTAGTTAAAGTTACCTTTTGAAAGGAAAGGCAGAGCTAAAGTACACAATGGTAGTTAAATGAGATTATAATTTGAATTCTGGCTATACAGCAGTTATCCCACAGTCACTGAGGAAAGAATTAAGGTGAGCTTCAGTGGTTATTGAATAGGTTTTTCCAATATCAGTCCTCCTAGCTATAATTTTACCATCTCGCACAAAACAGTGCTTAATTACAGTGGAATTTTTGCAGCAACCACGCAGTTTAAAAAAGAGATTTTGCCTGAACCTGGTCAGACATTCATTCACATAAACAGAGGATTTACCAGCGACTGCAGCTGTGATAAGATCAGACTTGAGGGAGCAGCTATCAAGTTTTATTCGTATTCTTCGGTTGTTTGTACCAGATGATTTGGTACCCACTCTATAAGCTGATTTGATGTGATTTTTTTGGAGTGAATACCTTAACTTATCCTGCAATACCTTGATCACAATGGCAGCACAGCCTTCTCCATCAGTTTCTTGGGGAAAATCATGTGAAGAGATAATTACAGACTCAAGTAGTTTATGTTGGTCTGTTTCGTCCTGGGTAACAGTGTGTTGGTGTTGTAGGTTGTTCAGATGGTTCTCAAACTGTTGCAATATTTCTTGCTGTTTTCTAGTGGTTTCATCTGGATTAAAGTTAGTAACTGTGTTCTTGAGAAGGTTTAATTCTTTCTTGAGGTGGACGACTTTGGTAGATAGATCTTGATTGTTCTTGAGTAAGGCTCCAGCTTCATTCTGCAAAGATAATAATGAGCCTTGCAGGTTCATTATTAAGGCCGACTGCTCTTTGATTACTGACATTTGATCTTCATGTACTTGAGTTAATAACTTGAGCCAAGGGTTATCAGCAGGGCGCTTGAAGTCAGGACAAGGGGCAGTAGCTCGTTTAAGTTGGTCCATATGGCTACATAACAGTTGCATGGCCCGTGTCGGAGACGGCGCTGTGCCCAGCTGAGATTGTATGTTATTGTTGACAAGGGGAGAGTCGGTACCCCCCACGGCGGCCACCGAGGGGGAGATAGCTGAACTAATCATGTTGCTAGCTTGGCTAGCAACTGACGACAGAGATGAGAAGAAGGATGTTACAAGGATCGCGCAAGATAGAGAAGACAGTAATGATCACGGTGGTCCTGGAGAGAAAGGAAGCCAGTGTCAACATACAAGCTGAGGATGGGAGTCGAATGAAAGGCACCAGAGCTGAGGCGCAACCAAGTATGGTGCAAAGCATCAAGATGGCGAAGAGTAGAAGGAGAAGCAGACAAGTAAGTAGGGCAGCCATAATCGAGTTTAGACAAGGCGAGAGAGGAATGTAAAGCAAGGAGAGAGTGCCTATCCGCTCCCCAAGAAGTATGGGACACAACCTTAAGAAGGGTAAGGGCCTTAGAGCATTCAACTCGCAGGTAAGAGATATGGGGTGACCAAGACAAACAAGTGTCAAAGATTAACCCCAAAAGCTTAGCGGAATCCCTGTACACAAGGGGATGGCTATAAAATGACAAAGAGGGACAAAGAACGACATGCTTCCGAGTAAAAGTCATAGCACAAGTCTTAGACGTAGAGAACCTGAAGCCATGATCGGTGGCCCAAGACGACAGGGCATCAATCGCAAGTTGAAGCCGCCGTTGAAGGAGAGGCGAATCATCACCCTGACAGCAAAGGGTAAGATCGTCGACATAAAGATCAGAGAAGATGCCAGAAGGAAGAGAGGAAAGAAGACCATTGAGAGCAACCAGAAAAAGAGTAGTGCTCAGAACACTACCCTGGGGCACACCTTCGTATTGTTGAAAAGACGCAGAGAAAGTGGCACCAAGCCTCACTCGAATGGAACGATGAGAAAGCTTTGAAGAAAGAGAGGAAGATGACCACGAAGACCAAAAGAATGAAGTTGGGACAGAATAAGATATCGCCAAGTGGTGTCGTAAGCCTTTTCCAGGTCAAAGAGGATGGCAACAACGGAGGTCTTCGCAGCATATGCAGTACGAATATAGACCTCCAAGTTCACCAGGACATCATTTGTGCTGTGGCACTTGCGAAAGCCAAATTTAGAAAGGGAGAGGTGGTGACGGTGTTCTATGAACCACATCAGACAAATGTTAACCATACGTTCAAAAGAGTTTGCAGACGCAACTCATAAGGGCAATAGGGCGCAAGTCCTTAGGGGATGTCCCAGGAGACCCTGGTTTTCGAGCAGGGAGGACAACGGTATCGAGCCAGTCCTCAGGGACTGACGACGACTCCCAGACCTGATTATACACTTAGTAAATACAAAGACGTGCATGGAGGGAGATGGCAAAACATCTCATAATGAATGCCATCGGAGCCTGCTGCCATAGAACCGCAGAGGGCCAGGGCAGACTGAAGTTCAGAGAGAGAAGGGATCATTATAGGGAAGTTGGAGATGGGGTGTAGAAATCCAAAGGACGAGGTTCAAGAACAGGTTTATGAAGAAGGAAAGATTGAGGATGAGAACCAGAGCTAACAGAAGAAAAGTGGGAACCCAGTTCGGTCGTGACCTGCAATGGGTCCGCCACAAAAGTACCACAAAGGTGAAGGACTGGCGAGACATCAGGAACGAACTTACCTGCTATCTTACGGATATGCTTCCAGATCTGCAGTAGAAGAGTTTCGGACGAAATGATGGAGACATAAGACATCCAACATTTATGTATACCCATATAGATGGTCCTACGGGCCACCGCACTCGCCTTTCGAGACAACAGAAAAGACTCAGCCATCTATCGGCGGTGGTGTCTCTTCCAGGCTGAGCACAGTCCACATTCCACCAGGGAACGCACTTCCGTGTCCCCGAGAGGAAGAGCGAGGAATAAAGTGAAGGGCAGCGTCGAAGATGGTGTCGTGAAAAAGGAGTCGGGCACGAGGGAGAGGCAGAATGGAGAGGTCGGAGAGAGTAACATGGAGGGTAAATAGGTTCCAGTCTGAATTGGCAAACCACCATCTAGGGAAGGAGAGGGGAGGGTGAAAAGAGAAAAGGGTAACAGGGATGGGGAAATGGTCACTGCCATGGAGGTCATCAAGAACCCACTACAAGAAATCCAAATAAAGAGACGACGAGCAGAGAGAAAGATCAAAACAGGAAAGGGTGCGAGTCCACGAGTGCAAAGGAGTGGGCTCGCCAGAATTCAGAAGAGACAGGGAAGAAGAGAGGATGAACAGTTCAAGAAGGAGACATTTCTATAGGCCAGTGCTCCTTGTGCTTCTCTGAGGGGGGCCAGGTTCTGGCTCGTGGTCCTTGGTAGGTCTAGAACTCCACCCACATCGTCTGATGCAAAAGTTAGAGATATCCATATCAGCCTGGATAGCTCCGGGCAGCTGTAAGGGCTCCCCCCCAGAAATGCCCGGTTAAATGCCAGTATTGGCACTGTTATCCTCCCGCACCATGTTGCAACTGGTGTTAGGGACCTGAAAGACTGCCACAAGGATATTAAACATATCCTTGAAGCCCAAGGCCATTCTGTCCTCCAGGTTGATACGTTCACTTGACACCCTTGTGGTCATCATCATCAGCCTCTTCGAGTCATGAAGATCACTTTTGATAGTAGGACCCTTCCGACCTCTATAATTCTTGTTGGTGCCAGATGCTCCATTCAGGAGTACATTCCCTCTCCTAGACTTGGCAATAAATGCTGGAAATTCGGGCATAGTGCCCTCAAATGCACAAGTGCAGTGTCTCTATGCCCCATATATGTGGGGCCTCAGATCACTCTAAAACAGAGCGCTCTTCTCCCCAGGCTACCTGCCTCAATTGTGGTGACACCCACCCTACCTTCTCTCATGCCTGTTTGAATTACAAATTTGAGGAAACCATCTTCAATTTGAAGCACCGTGATCGCTTGTCTTTTCCTGAGGCGAGACGCCAAGTCTGCTGTCTCCCGTCTTTCGCTGGCGTATCTTATGCTCGTGTGTTATGTTCCAAGTCTCCTCACCTTCCCTCCTTTCTTAGTCTCACAACCGTTTCCAGGCCTTAGACCCAGACACGCCCACCGCTGCTTCCCGTTTCTTTACGTTCTGCTCCACGGGGAACTCCTGGTTCTCCATCTGGTGTCTCCCTCCTTTCTTCCCAGCCATCTTCATGTTGATTGCTCCCATTCTTCTTATCCTGTTTAGACAATAGGGACTGTCGCCCAGTACGTTGTTGCTGGCACACTTGTCTCTCTGAGTCTGAGGCGTAAGCCTGGCTCCTCTCCGGCAGGTAAGCAGGCATCACTTCCTTCCCCATCCCCCACCTCTGACTATCACTGCATTCCCCCCTTTTCGGTGGTCGGGCCCCCTGTCCCAACTATGGAGATTCCTTTAGCCCCCGATTCTCTCTTGGTTGCTGCCCTTGCTGAGGTGCACTCCCCCTGTTTCCGCCACTGCTGCTCTTGACCATTGCCTCCTCCTGCTTCGGACTCTCCGTCTGCCTCTGGCTTGTCCTTCCACTCCCTTACCTCCATCGTGCTTGCTAAATTTACCCATGTCCGTTAACCCTGATTTCACTAACCCTGATCCTGATCCTGAGCTTCTTTAATATGCTGTGTTCTTCTTTGCCTTTGTTTCTTAATTGTTCTCTGTTACTGTTCTCTCTCCTTTTGACAATGTCTATTCTTCAATGGAATATTCATAGATTTTATGCCATCTTCTATAAACTTCAACTTCTGATTACTCAGGTTTCACCGTTTTGTGTATGTCTCCAGGAGCCGATGCTTGGTGCTCGTCTTGGTAACCTTCGTGGTTATTCCTTTCTCTCCCCCCCCCCAGTACTGCTGCTCTTGATTCGTACTGATATTCCCTTCATTCCCCTATTTTTTCAGTCGCCAATCCAATGTTCTTCAGCCCCTATCTTTGTGAGCAAATGGTATACGGTCTGTTCCACTTTCTCTTCCTGATCTTAAGCATTTATTGGATTCCATTGCTGATTTCAACTGTCGGCATCCCCTCTGGGGTGATGTTCTGACGAACACCCAAGGCTTCTTGGACTGGTTGTCCTATCTTCTTCCATCTCTTCTGAATTATGGTAACCCACTCGTGTGGACTCCCGCACTTGCACCTTTTCCTGTCTTGATCTCTCTCTGCTCGTTATCTCTTTACTTAGATTTCCCGCTACGGGTTCTTGATGACCTCCATAACAGTGACCATTTCCCCATCCTTGTTACCTTTTTCTCTTTTCACCCTCCCTTCTCCTTCCCTAGGCGGCAGTTTGCCAAAGCTGACTGGAACCTATTCACCCTCCGTGCTACTCTCTCCAACCTCTCCCCCGAGTCATCCTAATTTTTCATGACACCGTATTCAATGCTGCCCTTCGCTCTACCTCCCGAGGCACGTAGATGCGCATTCCCTTGTGGAATGCAGACTGTACCTGGGCTATCCACTGTAAATGTGCAGCCTGGACTGGAAGAAACACAGACGCCAGCAGATGGCTGATTATTTTGTTTTTTTTATTATAAGGCCGTAGGACCATCCATATGGCTAAATGTGAGAGTTGGAAATATTATGTTTCCACCATTACATCCGATACTCCTCTGCCACAGATCTGGAAGAAAATCCGCAAGATAGCGGGTAAGTTTGTTCCAGATGTCTCGCCGGCACTCTTGTGGCAGATCCAGTGACGGCCGCAACTGAAATGGGTTCCCATTTTCCGACTGTTAACTCCAGTTCTCATATCCCTCAATCCTTCCTTCTTCGTAAGCCTGTTCTTGAATCTCATCCCTTAGATTTCCGCACTAATCTCCGACTTCCCTATAATGATTCCTTCTCTCTCTCCAAACTTCAGTCTGCTCTGGCCCTCTGCGGTTCTACAGCAGCGGGCTCAGATGACATTCATTATGAGATGCTTCGCCATCTCCCTCAGTGCGCGTCTCAGTATTTACTGAATATGTATAACCTTGTCTAGGAGTCATCGTCAGTCCCTGAGGACTGGCTCAATGCGGTTGTTCTCCCTATTTGAAAACCTAGGTCTCTGGGAACAGCCCCTGAGGACTTCCGCTCCATTGCCCTCACGAGTTGCATTTACAAACTCCTTGAACATATGATCAATGTCCGTCTAATGTGGTTCTTGGAACACTATCACCACCTCCCCCCTTCTTAATTTGGTTTTCACAAGTACTGCAGCATAACTGATGTTTTGGTGAACTTCGAGGTTTATATTCGTACTGCTTTTGTTGCGAAGACCTCCGTTGTTGCTGTCCATTTTAACCTGGAAAAGGCATGCGACACCACCTGGAGATACCATATTCTGTCCCAACTTCGTTCTTTTGGCCTTTGTGGTAATCTCCCTCTTTTCCTCTCTAATTGTTCCTTTATAGTGAAGCGTGCTACTTCTCTCTCTCTGCCTCTTTTTGGCAATATGAAGGTATACCCCAAGGTAGTGTTTTGAGCACTACTCTTTTTCCTGGTTGCTCTCAATGGTCTTCTTTCCTCCCATCCTTCTGGCATCTTTTCCACTCTCTATGTCAATGATCTTACCTTCTGCTGTTATGGTGATAATTCGCCTTTCCTTCAACAGTGGCTTGAACTTGCAATTAATGCCATGTTGTCCTGGGCCACCAATCATGGCTTCAGGTTCTCCACAACTAAAACTTGTGCTATGACTTTTACTTGGAAGCAGGTTGCTCTTCATCCCCCTCTGTTGCTTTATGGTCATTCTCTTTTGTACAAAGATTCTGCTAAGCTTTTGGGGACTAATCTTTGACACTCGTTTGTCTTGGTCGCCCCATGTCTTTTACCTCTGTGTTGAATGCTCTAAGGCCCTTTACTTACTTAAGGTCTTGTCCCATACGTCTTAGGGAGCTGATAGGAGCACGCTCTTCTCTTGTTCTGTCTATACTTGATTATGGTTACCCTGCATACTGGTCTGCTTCACTTTCTACTCTTCATTGTCTGGATGCTCTGAACCATACTGGGTTACGCCTCAGCTCTGGTAATTTTGTTCGACTCCAACCCTCAGCCTGTATGTGTAAACCAGCGTCCTGTCTCTCTGGGACCGCCATGATCGCTACTGTCTTCCTTACCTTGTGTGGTCCTTACAACATCCTCACTCTCGCCTATGTCGCTCTTTGACATAGGGACCACCCCTCCTGTACCTGGTCCCCGTTCCCTTTCACCGCCTCCCTCTTTCTGCCCGGTTATCTCGCCTACACAATTCTTTCGGTTCGTGTTGCCAATATTTTTCCTCAAGTTGTTCCGTCCTTGCCCACGTGGAGAGTCCCCCCCTTCCTAAATTTTGTAAAATCCTGACCCTCATGACTACAGCTTTTACTCCTCCTACAGTTATTTAACGCTTTTTCCTTGAACACCTTTCTTCACACTCCCACTTCATTTCTATCTTCACAAATGTGTCTAAGTCTGTAGACGGTGTAGGCTACTCTACCGTTTTTCCTGCCTACACCTATAAGTGTCGCCTGCCTCAGGAGACTAGTAACTTTACAGCAGAACTTTATGCTATTCTACATGCTCTTCGTCAACTGCTTTCTCAATGTCACTCCTCCTTTGTTGTTGTAGTTGACTCTCGCAGTGCCCTCTAGGCTCTGGAGTCTTTTAATCCAGTCCATCCGGTGGTAGCTGAGATTCAACATTGGCTGTTTCTTATCTCCAGTAGATTTAAGACAGTGGAGTTTTGCTGGGTTCCCAGCCATATTGGTGTGCCCTTAAATGAGCATGCGGACGCTGCTGCTAAGGAAGCTATCCGCACTTGACCCATCTCCCGTAAAGGTATTCCTTATTCCGACTTTTACCTAGTTATTCAATCCTCCATCTTTGCCTTGTGACGAGAAATGTAGGTGTTAAGGCAGTCTTCTCTATGGCTGGTGTAAATGCCAATCACATAAAAAAAAATGTTGACTGCTTGGCGGTTGTTTCCTGTGGTAAAGTGAAAGGGAAAAACATGCAAAACAAATCTTATAAATAATGAACTTTAATTTACTTTAAACAAATATAAATAAAATAAAGATAATCCCTTGGCTATGTACAGTGCGGATCAAAATATATATAAAGACAAAACACTATATAAAATAAAATAATGATTACGTTACTCTACAATAAGCAAGACAAAAATTAGTTAAAGGTGCTGAGAATAGTGGGCTGGCTGAAACCTCTACTAATATACAGGACGTATGCTTAGATAAAAGCGTCAGCTCAAGAGCACAAGAATATTCTGAGGCCAACTGCTCGTGCGAGACTATATTTAGACGATGCAGATGGCGCTGGAGTCACGTGAAGTCGCTGATTCACTAATGGGGAGAGTGTTGGTTTGAAGTGGTCGTTTGGTGATCGACGAGGTGGTGCGCCGACAGTGAGGGAGGGGGGTGAGGAGAGTGAGTAGGGTAGTGTACCCCCTGTAGAGACGTCTGTTATTCCACTTATATACTATTCTTGAATGTGGTATATCTTGATGTTGCAAAAGTATAGAAGTAATGCGATGTAGGAAGGAGCAGGCTAAATCTCTCTTGAAAGAGATTACTGTCACAGCCTGTTGGCAGGATTGTTGGTCTTCTGTTACTGGTAACAAACTGTGTGCTCTTAAGAGTAGTGTGTCCTCATGGCCTTCCTCCTACCACCGTAACCGGCCATCCCAGAAACAGCTCTGGTGAGGTTGCGTATTAGCCATACATGCTTAACTCGCGGGCATTAATCGAGCTCCGCCCCACTCCCTATTGTCCAAACTGTATTGTCCCTCTTACAGTCGTGCATATCCTTGTTGAATGTTCTGACTTCCTGGCGAATGTGCATCCTGCTTTCTAACCATCCCTTGTGGTCACTTGTCTTTGATAGAATTCTTGGTGAATCGGATGCCTTTGATGTTGTTCGCTTTATGCGTTTCTATTATCATAATGGCATCCTTAGTGATATTTAGTGCCCTACGATTATTTTGTTCATTTGATGGTGCTACATAGCCTTCCCGGTTTGGTGCCTGCTTTTGATAATTACTTACTTCGGGCTTCGTTACTCTTGAAATATTAAAAAGAGAGAATTTGTATATTTTCCACGCGGTTGTTCAACGTCCTACCAGCGAGCATCAGAAATATTGCCGGAACAACCGTGGAAATCTTCAAGAGAAAACTAGATTGTTTTCTTCAAGGAGTGCCGGACCAAACAGGCTGTGATGGATATGTGGGCCTGCGGGCCGCTCCAAGCAACAGCCTGGTGGACCAAACTCTCACAAGTCAAGCCTGGCCTCGGGCCAGGCTTGGGGAGTAGAAGAACTCCCAGAGCCCCATCAAGCAGGTATCCACGAATAAATCTGTCATCCATTCCCAACAGCCTGCGATTATGAGGCAACCTGCCCATTGTGCTGCCCTATATTCTTTCCTCTCATCAAGGGAAGTCTATTACTGCTGCTGTCATAATGAACTACATCAATGAGGAATAATGGCAAAAATAAAGTGAGATAAAGAAACAAAAACTTCATATAAAGATAATAATTTATTAAACTGCCTAGTTAACTTTTCTTCATCAATGAGCACTTCACTGTCCTTTGTCCAACTTTCTTAACTTGGTTTTTAAAAACCGAACTGCCTGCAAAAAAAAAAAAAAGCATTGAATGTAATGAAATGCCATATTCTGGGTGAGTCCCGGAGGCTCTCCGGACCTATCCAGGCTGATATGGATATCCCTAACTTTGGCATCAGTCGATGTGGGTGGAGTTCTAGGCCTACCGGAAACCACGAGCCAAAATCTGGCCCCCTCAGACAAGCACAAGGAGCAATGGCGTATAGAAATGCACACGTTATTTGGAGCATTCTATATCTGCCATCGACCGGGACAGGCACCCAGAAAGGTAAGCGCCCCAAAACAAACCCCTATTATGGCTAAAAATGACAAAATTTGACAAACGATTGGACAAGCGCCGGCAATCCACTCTGCAGTTCTGAGGCTGGTTATCAAAATACACAAAAACTGCCGACCGCAGGGAGGGAGGGTTGCTAGGGAGCCTCTGGGACTCACCTAGAAAATGGCATTTCATTACATTCAACGTTGGTTTCTTGGCGGGGAGCCCCAACGACTCCCAGGAGCTACTTCACCAAAGACGAAGACAAAGGGACTCATCCGGGAAGCAGTCGGTGCTCACATCACAACACGAAGTCGAGACAACAGGCTGCAACCGCCGACCCAAAGCGACACAGGACCGACTAGGCCCAGGAACATTCACGAGGTAGCGAGCAGCCAGGACCCAGGTAGACCGTCAAAAAACCTCGTGCCCGAATGTCGGCCCAAGACATGTTACCAAAGACGGCAGTAAGCGCAGCAAACCTACGAATGTCATGGGCACGGGGAGAGACCGCAGGCTGGCTAGACAGAATGACCCAGCGGACGACGTAAGAGACACGAACCCGAGAACAGGGTCTAGGGAAAGAACTGAAACCGGATCAACCCAAAGTGCGGCCCCGGTCAAAGAGGCCGTGGCGCGCAAAGAACGGCGGAGACCCCACAATCGGTCACAAAAAGAAATGCCCCCGGCCAACCAACCAAGCAGCAACAACCCAAGGGACCCCCGGAAAATAGCCATCCCAACCCCACCAAAAAAAAAGAGAAGGCTGCAAAGGAACAAACTGATCACCAGAACCCAAAGTAGTAGAAACCACCAACAAACAAACCTGAACTGAAGGGGACACAATAAACCGAGGGGAAGAGAGAAAAGAGCACCCTGCCCAAGAGCAGGACGGCTCAGATGGCGCATGAGTAAGCCGGAGGTGAACAATGCCCGAGACAGCCCGTGAACGGTGCAGGAACAACAAAACTGAAGCAATTCGAAGTGGCTCCGCCAGTGCCACATGAGACAAGGCGACAGTATGTGGCAAGATCACGGTCCTGAACCACCATGAGAGAAGGACAAGATCAAGTCAACAAAAAGTGCAGTGTACCTACGAAGAGACGAAAAGAAAAGGACCGCTAGAAAACCCCATACCGCCGCCCAGACGAAGCACGCAGGTAGGACACCATCAAAGAAGCCACCT
>WNGS01165060.1:38117-49399 GCA_020271785.1 Procambarus virginalis | reverse complement strand
CAGCCACCAAGGCTGGCGCACGCAGCACGAGCTCACAGCACCGCTGTTCAGCTTGTGACCACAGCATCGCCTACAAATGCCATAAATATAAATGATACTGCTATTATTTAGCAGTGATAGTATTACTGAAGACCCTGACTTTGATAAAACTGACCAGGATTCTGATAACAGCGTGATTGTGGTGATATTTAGCGCTGTGCTCGATGGAGGGAGGAGTACGGCTGTAGAGGGAGGGTTGTGGGCGTCGTCTTCTGACTGTGTGTGGCCACCATTTATTGACTGCACTCACCATACCAGCTTAGTGGTTCGCTATGGTGAACACAAATGTAGATACTTATATATAACGTGTGTATAGTGTGAGATAACAGCGAGAGGAGTAGGTTGGGAGCCGCCATTTTGGTGAAGGAGGAGCGTCGTCTGCACGACTTGGCATGTTGTTTACTGATGGCCACTATGGTCTTTGGGCACCATACCAGCTTATTTGTACAAGTATGGTGAATAAAACAGGTAGATACTTATATATAATGTGTGTATATAGCGTAATAACACCACAACCAATATTGTTGGAGGAGAAATATTAGTGCGTCTGGCCTTGAGGGCGGCCGCCGATCAGCCGACTGTGTGAGTAGCTACGTCTTGTGGCTTTACTCACCATACAAGCTTAGATGTACAGTTATGGTGAACAAAACATGTAAATGCGTATATATAACGTCTGTGTATAGTGAATAAATGCAAAAACAGTATTGTGGGAGGTAAATGAGGTGAGTGAGGTGGTGTGACGGAGGGCGTGGCAGTGAGTGGCTCGCTGGTGTTTGGCGGTCCACTCCTCGTTGCTTTTTGACTCACAAGACCAACTTAGTAGTTCGTTATGGTGAACAAAACATGCAGATACTTATATATAACCTGTGTATATAGTGTAACAACAGCAAACTATTTGTTTATTGTTTTATGAACATAATAATATAATCACTTATATGCACACCATAATTTTGAGTACAGCGATGGTTCACACATTTTATAATATAAATATACCACAATTCACTGTATGGAATAATATTACTGCAAAAAACTAAGAAAAAATCAATCAGAGACATTGAAATAATTAGGTAATAATATATTTGTGGCAACTGCCGTCTGACAGCTCGGGCGGAGCAGACCTCGTCTGGCGAAAGCTCTGCCAAAGCCCCTTTTTTGCCACACTTCCCTACCCTATTGCGGCTAAAATATGCCACCTACGATTTTTTTTTTATTTTTTCCGTGATCAGGGATAAAAAATAAACACTTCTATAAGACGAAAGAATTTTTTGGATTTTTTTTTTTGTTGCGCCTGTGGGTGTGAATTCCATTTGGGCCCCTAGCGGTTTGAGGGTTAAGAACAAGAGGTCATAGATATCAACTAGCTAAACACAGATGCCGAAGAGATATAAGAAAATTCACTTTCGTGAACAGAGTGGTAGACGGTTGGAACGAGTTAGGGGAGGTGGTGGTGGAGGCCAAGACCGTCAGTAGTTTCAAAGCGTTATATAACAAAGAGTGCTGGGAAGACGGGACACCACAAGCGTAGCTCTCATCCTGTAATTACACTTAGGTAATTACACTTAGATAATTCCACTCCCCGAGGAAGCGACAGGGAAGATAAAGATAAACCGGAACACGAATGGCACATAAGGGGACACAGACGGAAACCGAGTACCCAACCGAGCCACAGGGACGGTAGAAGAAACGTGTGCAGTGTAACAGGCAATCGAAGGAACACATTAGGCAGCCCATCTTGGGCTGACCCCATACACAGCCCCAAGAGCAGAGATGTGAGCGCCCATGAAGCGCCGAATCCGCATGTCAGGCGAACGACAGGGAAGAGGCAGAACCAAAGAGCCAGAACCCAATCCCGCAAGCACAAGGAGGCGAGCACAAAACACCCTCGACACAGGAAAACGTACCACCAAACAGACACCCCCACCGTTGCACCGTGGAACAAGGTGGAGGCGGGGCCCCGAACTCAAGCAAGGTTAGACAAGCATAGGAGAGGGGCATGATGAGTACAGGCAGGAGCCGCCTCGGAAGGGCCTAAGAGGCCACCGTAGTCACCTGTGAACCGAGGAAGGAATCAGGTGGTGAGAACAATAGCTGCCCTGTATGGGCCAATAGCCCTGCAGTAGGCACCTCGGTTGTTACGGTCCACGTTCTCAAGTACGTATGTACACCCATTCCTACTTCCAAAAACAAAAACAGCGTCAGGACGAAGGAGACGCCAGACCGCACCAACTCACCTGCAGAACATAGGCATCACGGGCCATGACACAAGCCTATGAGAATGTAGCCGCCGGAGGTGGCCAGGGCACCCATGCCGGAGAGGAGGAGGGGAGCGGCGAAGGAGGCTCCCCACCCTAAGATGCAGGGAAAAACCTCGTGATTTCCCACAGCGGCACTCTGGAACACCCCCAAAGCAACGGGGCACGGACTAGAAAAGAAAAGAGCGAGAGGCAAAGCCCCCCCCCAGAGAGAAAATGGATGCAGAACACCAACACGTGCGCACACCGCCCGGAACCAAAACAAACTCCCAAGGCGCATGCGCAGGACATGAAAGAAAAGTAGCCCAACAAGGTGAGAAGTAGCCCAACAAGGCGAGAAGTAGCCCAACCGGCAACAAGGAGCCCAACCGGCAACAAGGAGCCCAACCGGCTACAAGGAGCCCAACTGGCTACAAGGAGCTCAACCGGCAACTAGGAGCCCAACCGGCTACAAGGAGCCCAACCGGCTACAAGGAGCCCAACCGGCTACAAGGAGCCCAAACGGCTACAAGGAGCCCAACCGGCTACAAGGAGCCCAACCGGCTACAAGGAGCCCAACTGGCTACAAGGAGCCCAACCGGCTACAAGGAGCCCGACCGGCTACAAGGAGCCCAATCTGGCATCCTGGGCCAGAACAGAAGGAACCAGTATGGAGACAAACTCCAGGACACGCAGGAGATAAGCCGCAAAGGCCAACCGCACCGCAGGCGAAGAGATGCGGGTAGCCGAAAACCTCCGGGAGACGGAATCGAAGAAACCACAGGGACACGGAACCGAACCCTGGGAGGAGCAGAACCCAAGCCTAAATCGTACGCAGAGGGGGAAAAGAAAACCCCACTCCTTGCAACAGTACGCCCCGCTCAGAACGACGGAAATCCAGGCGGGGCACAATGGAGCCCAAGGCTCCCAAGGCCGCTCCTCCCCAACCCCAGGAGCCTCTACACCAGGCCCCGGGGCTGAGTCGACCTCCAAAGCCCCGGTCTCACAAGAAAAAGCCGGGGCAGCCGAGAGAGCCGGAAGAGAAGGGGCCCACTGGTCAGACCCCGGAGCAACGGCCGGATGAACAGACTTGAATGCCTCCGCAGCTACCCCGGACGGGGCAACCCCCGAAACTGCCCAAGTCTCAGAACCTCTAACCCCGCCCCGACTCCGAAGCCTGCAGATGCGTAGGGGCCGGAAGCAGGAGGGGGGGGGGTGGAACAAAATGTACCACCGAAGGGGAAAAACAAGGGGGCGTGGAAGGAACCAAGGCCGAAGTGACCAAAACCCCCAAGACTGGATCCCTACACAAAGCGGGGCAGCCTCAGGGCGTCCGGGGAAGCGATAAACCCGAGCGCGTTGCAACAACCTACCCTGCAACGCACGAGCTGCCTGCACCCACGGGAATTCATTAGCAGACTGGGTGAATGGAGTCACGAACAAGCAACAAAGCTTGCAGGACTCGGGGTCGAATGTGCCACCGACTCAACAGACAGCATGATGGAGGCAAAAACAAGGAGAGTCACCCTGAGACAAAGGGACAGAGCAACCCTCAACTCGCACAAAGCGAGAGGGGACGCAAGGGTCTCCACTATCGGACCCGAGAGCCCCCGTTGGGTTTCCCAGGGCCCCTAGACTGGGTCTGCTAAGGGTTATTCCTGGCAGGGCACTGCTAACCGGAACCCCAAACTACCAAGCAAACAGCTAAAGCTGCTGAACCCACGGGACGTGTCCACCCGTGAGGGTGAAGCAGGGGGTGCCACCACACAAACGACCCTAATATAAGGGGGGGGGGGAACAAGGCAGACCCCCCTACCAGGCAAAAACAAAGATAAAAGAAAAACCACACAAGTGGACAACGTACCCAGAGGGAACAGAGCCGGCTGCTGTCATAGGTGAAAACTAGCTACACAGTACCCTGCGCCCCACTAGTGCTATAACTACCACTTACCCGAAGGTAAACAAGGGAGGAAAACCCCCAAACACTCGTGGCGGCCAAACGCCAAGCAGCGAAAAGCCAACAGAGGTAGACCCAAGGTGACTTGTGGAAGGCAACCCCAAGCCCCAAGGGCGGTACTTACAGGGCACTCAGGGAAGGTGACCCTAAGCACATGCAGCCCGAGTACCTGAGAATACTACTTCCAGCTCACATGACCACCGTAAGAGCAGCACTGCAAACAAGTCACAGCACTGAGACAAGACCGGAGCTGGAGCCACACGACCATGCACTATCCCATCAGCCGAGGAACTAGGGCTGGGATCGCCGGCGTGGCGGTCTGGGACTCCCCCTTCCCCCTCCCAGGGAGGGGGGAGCTGCGCAGACATGCGGCGTGGCTCGTGTGACGTCATGCTTGTTAGTTCGTTTTTCTCTGGGAGTTCTGTCCACTCGTTTGTCGATTTTTGTTGTTAACCAGAATAGGGGTTTGTTTTGTGGCGCTTACCTCTCTGGGTGCCTGTCCCAGTCGATGGCAGATATAGAATGCTCCAAATCACATGTGCAATTCTATGGGCCATTGCTCCCCGTGCCTCTCTGAGGGGGCCAGGTTCTGGCTCGTGGTCCCCGGTAGGCCTAGAACTCCACCCACATCGACTGATGCAAAATAGTTAGGGTATTCATATCAGCCATGGATAGCTCCGGGGAGCCGTAGGGGCTCCCCCCAGAAACAGTCTGGAACTCTTGCATTTGGAATCCTCACTAGTACAATATTATTTCTGCACATGGGCATAACAGTCATCGCAGGAAAGCTTCATCCCCAGAACAGTGTAAACATCAGAGAAAAAACATGTTTAAAAAGTATATTTAGTGCTGGAAAATATATAGGAACAACAGTGTTCTATGTTGAAAAACAGCCTGAAAAACATTTATATGACATATAAATGAACTATTGGGAGACACAAATGTGTATGAAACATTTTTGGAACCAGGCGGTTGGACACAGATGTGCTAGCTGTCTCGTTTACTTAGTCAGGAGCGGCAGTCAGGAGAAGGCAGTCATCACTTGTGTGGCCTGCGGCGGTTTCCTACATTAACGATAAGTGCACTGTATCTCATACATGCTGTACCGGTGTTCCGTCTCTGTGTTAGTTAGGGATAGGCAGTTTTAAAGCTAAGGTTATTTATGGAACCCTGTGTGTTGGCGGTATTTTGTGTTTTGATTCATTCACTCAACTTTCTGTAACACGTGGTCTTACAACATCAACTTTGTCCCCTATTTGTAAAGTGTTTAAGTGTCAGAACCTTGTATTGCTAAAACCCATGCCACCTTTAGTTACCAAGGAAGGGTAGAGTATTGTGGCGAACATAAGTCCCAGTTGGTGTGGATTGTAGTCTATTCATTCCCAATATTTATGTTTGCTGAGAAGTATCTCTCTGTATCTCAACAATCCTATAATGTAACAGTGTGCCCCCCCCCCATTCCATACTTAGTGTAAATAATCCTGTGTTGTTTAATAAACCCCTTTGTGAAATTGTACCCAAAATTGTATTTCTTGTCCCATGTAGAATAAGATTTCATGCTTTTGACTTGTGCTTTTGTTGAATATATTTATATATCCCTCCCATTGTTTATTAGAAATTAAGAATGGGTTTGTTAGTTGTACTTCAGATATGGTTTCCAATTCCGTGCCTTACCCAGCAGTTTACTGGACCCAATTCTAGGTAAACCCACGCGTGCCTTGGCTGGTTGGGTCATGCTACCACAAACTTGTTTATTGTTTTAAAATTCTCACCATAGTTTGCAAGGTATTGATTTATGTTATTTCCTTGCCTAACTCCCAGACCATTGTGCATGAATGACCAAATTAAAATCTGAGTAAATTTTCCTTGCCTAACAGTAGTTCAGTGCACGGTGCAGTGTAAATCTTCATGTTTTGTTGCCTAACTTAGTCTAGTGCATGGTGTTGTATACAATTCATTAGGGTAAAGAAACTTTCTTGCCTAGCCAAAGTTTTGTGGAATTTTTCTGGATTTTCGATGAAGTTTAGTACATTTTGTGAGATTATTCTATTCCACTTAAGTTTCTTTTGCAAATCAAAATTTTGACTCCCATACACTTGTTTCATTCAATTTACCATTTTGTTGCGAGTTAGTCAAAATTATTTGTGTGCATAGGCATCTATTCCTATGCTGGTGGTAGCTTACCATAATTCTTGTTTTGCCTCCTTTATGGGCAATGTTCACGTATCCATGCTAAAGTTGTGGCCAAATTAATTTGTTAATTTCGGGTGCCTTGTGATATTCCTGCATTGTTATTTTTCAATGTTGTGTGACAAATGCTAAATTTTTATGTTGTGGCCAAAGTGAATGTTAAAATTCAAGTGTTTGTTATAACTATATCTGATGCTAGGCTAATCTACAGGTTTAATTGTTGATAGCCTACTTATAAAGTAGTGTATATTTTTTTTTATTTTGTCTTCTGTGTAATAGTGTACCCCCCCAGTGAGTGCTGATAATAATAGTGTACCCCTCCAGTGAGTGCTGATAGTGAAGAAAACAATTTGTGAAAACTTTCAGTATTTCCCCATTTGTGTTTCTGTCATTAGAAAAATTCTGTGGCCAACCCCCTTTTCCCCATTTTGAACCATGAAGATCTCTGCTTCTCAGGAATCTGTGGCCAATTTTAAAGGTTTTGCCTCATTTTGAAATTAGTGGAGATACTTCATGTGCTCCCCTGGAGCATACTGGTGATGATAGTGATTTATCATTGGCAACCCTGAGTCTGAGTCAAGCCAACAACACTGTGGTGTGCAAGAATTTTTTTTTTAATTTATTTTCTTCTAGGATTGCTAACAATTTTGGTGGCCCAGCGGGCAACCTGCCGCAGACTGAGAGGCATATGAAGCAAGAACGGAGGACATTTGGACAGACAGATTTGTAAATTTCATTCTGGAGACATTCTTGTATCAACACATCAAGCAGGCCACAAGAATGAGGGAAGGGGGATGTACCGTCAGTACCGGATCTAATATTCACCAGGAAAAAAGAAGAGATATTTGACATCCAGTACATTCCTCCATTGAGAAAGGTTGATCATGTCCTGTTAGACATTAAATATGCTTTAAGATATCGTCTACAAGAAAATGGGGACATTGAAACAGTTGTTAAACTCGATTTCAAGAGAGGACACTATGGGGAACTTAAAAAAAATTTAATGAGTGAAATTGGACAGACTTGTTGCTAGGCAGGGAAGTAAATGAGATGTATGCCAAATTTTGCTAAATATACGATGAAGGCACACAAACATTCATACCTAAACAGAGATGCGGGGCCAGAAAACAGGATTGGTTCATCAGAAATTACGAGAGGGCCAGAGACCAAAAGACACAAAAATCAAATCAATATAGAAAGAGGCCAAACCCCCAAACATACCAGTGATACAAAGATGTGAGAAGCAGCTACACAGCAGTAAGAGAAAAGGCAGAAAAAAATTTTGAAAAAGGGATAGCGGACAAATGTAAAACAGAACCAGGCCTATTCTACAAATTCATAAACAACAAATTGCAGGTAAAGAATAATATCCAGAGGTTGAAAATGGGAAACAGATTTACCAAAAATGAAAAAGAAATGTGTGAAACATTAAACGAAAAGTTCCAAAGTGTGTTTGTACAAAATGAAATCTTCAGAGAACCAGACACAATAAGAATTCCAGAGAACAACATAGAGCACAGAGAGGTGTCTAGAGATGAAGTGGAAAAATGCTCAAGGAGCTAATTAAGAACAAACCAGCGTTGAATGTAATGAAATGCCATTTTCTGGGTGAGCCCCGGAGGCTCCCTGGAGCTTATCGGGCTAATGTATGTTATATTAGACCGGGACATTAGCTAAGGAGTTCAGACCTACCAGGGACCAGCACCAGAACCTGGCCCCTTCAGAGAGGTTTCAGGGAGCAATGGCCCTGGAAAACCCCCTTGTGGTTGGGGTTTCCTTATCTGCCATCGACCGGGGTTAGGCACCCAGAAAGGTAGGCATAACAAAACAAACCCCACATGGTAAATAACTAAAACAAAAAACCGAACAGAGAGGTAGAAACTCACAGCAATCCCAAGGAAACAAACAAACATCACACTTTACTGCCGTGCCGATCGTCCGCGCAGCCCTCCCCCGAGAGGGGGAAGGGGGAGCCCCAGACCTACCACGCCGGCTGCCTAGCTTCAGTTAGGAAGCTAAGCTTCAACCAACGCGAAAAAACCGCCGACCAGTGGGAGGGAGGTTTGCCAGGGAGCCTCCGGGGCTCACCCAGAAAATGGCGTTTCATTACTTTAAACACTGGTTTTCTGTGGGGAGCCCCTACGGCTCCCTAGAGCTTCATACCCAAAGAGAAGGAAAAGAAAGGGCTAACCGGGAGGCGGCCGCCACAAACTCCGCAACGTGAAGCCGAAACAACAGGCTGCAACCTGCAACCTAAGGCAACAAGAACACACAGGAGCAGACGTGCATAAAGAATGGCCAGCCAAGAACCTGTGCGACCCTCAAATCCCTGCACCCAAAATGAGCCCTAGACGTCACCAATACAGCAGCAAAAGCTGCAAATGTGCGAACAGCACGGGTGCAAGGACAGACCGCAGGCTGGAAGACTGAAAAACTCTGCAGACGACCTTGGAGACCGAAGCCATGAAACAGGGAACGAGGGGAACCGGAACAACCCAAAGCGCATCCCCAGACACTGTATGCAGGTAACGGCAAAAACGCAACCGGACAACACAAGGACGCACCCTCGGCCAAACCAATCAAACATCAAAAGACCCCAAGAACCCCTCCGGAAAGCAGCCGTCTCGACCGTCGCCAGGACAGAGAAAGGCTGCAAACGTACAAACCTACCACCAGTACCAAAGAGCAGAAACCTGAACTGAAGGGGCTACCACAAACTGAGGAGAAGATAAGACACCCTGATCAAAGACCAAGACGGCTCAGATGACGCATGAGCAGGCCGGAGGTGAAACAAAACACGAGAAAGCGTACAAAACAGGACAGATGTGACGTCCACCCCAAACGTAAGCCTTTTGGGGCTTACGTTTGGGGTGGACGTCACCAGCCGGTGACGTGCAGCCGGAGCCGGAGCGGCTCAACCAGCGCCGCACAAAACGAGGTGACAGTAAGAAACATCAAATAACTATAGTCCTGAAGACCCAAGAAAGGACAAGCCAACCCGATGTGAAGGAAAAGACAACCTACGAAGAGCAAGAAAAAGTGCATAGAAACACCAGGAACGTCATACTGTCGCCAAGACGAAGCTCGCAGGTGGGACACCGTCAACAAAGCCACCTGATCACCACAGAGATGGTGATACCCGCGTCAAAAAACTAAACGCCAAGAGCCGAGGAGAAGGCCGAACCAGTCACGTACAGGACCGATCCGACCTGCTCAAAGAGGTGGAGCCGCGGGAAAAACACCCCGGGTTCGGACACCTATCAAGCAGCGTCTGAAAATAAAGCTGGGCCGGCCACCAAGGAACCATAAGGACTACTCTTGTGGGAATGGGCTCCAACCGAGCTAGAACCCAAAGCAACAGCTGGACTGGGAGAAGAGGAACAGGTACCCCCACCTTGACCAGTCCTACCGAAAGGCATCCACCATGAACGCCTCGCAGGCGGGTAAGGGCGCCACATAAAATGGGCGACGCCTAGACCACTCCAACTCAAAGACGTCCAGGGCTAGGAGTCCATACACCCGACAGAGCCAACGAAACGAGTCGGCGATGACTGGCCAATCCACAAACGGAGGAATGAACCGAGACAGCTGTCCGCCAGGATGCAGGACACACCCCGGACATGAACCTCACGGGTAGCCAAACCCCGAGAATCCAGCAAATGAGCCACTCTAAGGAACCAACCCCAAAGGTCAACACCTAAGAGAAACCCTGTAGTTCTGGAAACGAACCGCCAGAGAACAGTCCGAATGGAGCTGAATAGTAGAGCACCAAGTGACCCAAACCCTCTGAAGCGCAAACCAGACAGCCACGAACTCCCGAACCGTGCTGTGAGCCCGACGGACGGACAGACACCACCAACCTCGGCCGACCTGGTGAGCACTGGTCAGAAAGCCCCAGCCGAGAGATGACCCATCCGTGAACACATCGAGCGAAGGCTCGGGAAGGTGCCAAGGCACGGAACCCCGAAAACCCCAAAGAGGAAGCTGGCGACGCAGCACCAACACAAGATACCCGGAGGAATGAACCCAACAAATGCAAGAGGCGGAAGGGGAGTCTCCGAAGGAACCAACAGACGCCGAAGCCAAACCCGATTCCGCGGGCAGACCAGCACGTCGAAGTTCAGACTCTCACACAACCGCTCAAGCAACTGCTGAGCAACCCGGGATCTCCTCATGTACAGCCGAAGGCGGGACCACAGCCGCAGTAACACTTCTGGAGGGAAAGACAATGAGTGGCCCAATAGCCCTAAACAAGGCCCAGCCAGGTCTGAACCCAGAACGGAAACAGACAGAATGGCTTCCAGATCACCAGGAAACCAAACCCGGCAATCTGGAAAGAACCACACCCCTGGTGAGCAGATAAGCGGACCGACTGAGAGCCCACACCAGCCAGTCGTCGAGGTAGGCCAGACACCAAATCCCAAGCAGACTCAGACAGGGCACCAAGATCCAGTAAAGATGCAAAAATAAAACAAGTCCCAATTACAAAATAGGGAAGGCAACAAAAGCGGCAAGCCTGAAGCCCCACCACCAACTCTGCCAGTCCCGGAAAACTGGAGAGGAACGTGCCAAGAATTGACCAGGAGGTCCAAGGCCACCATCCGGGCACCCGGCCCCAATAGAAGCCGGACAGGCGACAACAGTCCTCCGAGGAGGGCATAGAATCCAGGGCGCAGACTGAAGAAGTCCAGTAGAACTGCAGATGCGAAAAGCCCATGACTGCAAAGAGCAGACAGGAACCCCAGAAGGATGGGGCGTCCAACGACCACGTCCAACGCACCCACTAAGATGACACGATGAAACGCAGGGGAAGAAGCCCACCCTGCCAGCTCTGAACCCCCCCAAAGGGGGAGAAGCCGTCCACC
>WNGS01165058.1:22886-66927 GCA_020271785.1 Procambarus virginalis | reverse complement strand
GCTCTTTTGGGCACTCATTTTCCACCTGTGTCCCCTAGTGCGTGTGCCCCTTGTGTTAAACGCCTGTTTTATCAACCCTGTCGATTCCCTTGAGAATCTTGAATGTGGTGATCATGTCCCCCCTAACTCTTCTGTCTTCCAACGAAGTGAGGTTTAATTCCCGTAGTCTCTCCTCGTAGCTCATCCTCTCAGCTCGGGTACTAGTCTGGTGGCAAACCTTTGAACCTTTTCCAGTTTAGTCTTATGCTTGACTAGATATGGACTCCATGCTAGAGCCGCATACTCCAGGATTGGTCTGATATATGTGGTATATAATGTTCTGAAAGATTCCTTACACAATTTCTAAAGGCCGTTTTTATGTTAGCCAACCTGGCATATGCTGCTGATGTTATCCTCTTGATATGAGCTTCAGGGGACAGGTCTGGCGTGATATCAACCCCCAGGCCTTTCTCTCTCTCTGACTCTTGAAGTATTTCATCTCACAAATGATACCTTGTATCTGGTCTCCTGCTTCCTACCCCTATTTTCATTACATTACATTTGCTTGGGTTAAACTCTAACAGCCATTTGTTCGACCATTCCTGCAGCTTGTCCAGGTCTTCTTGAAGCCTCAAGCTGTCCTCCTCTGTCTTAATCCTTCTCATAATTTTGGCGTCGTCAGCAAACATTGAGAGGAATGAGTCTATACCCTCTGGGAGATCATTTACGTATATCAAACAGGATAGGTCCAAGTACAGAGCCCTGTGGGACTCCACTGGTGACTTCACGCCATTCTGAGGTCTCACCCCTCACCCCTGTGTTGATGCTGAGGTCCCTGTTTTGTTTCTGAGGTCCCTGTGTTGTTGTTGAGGTCCCTGTGTTGTTCCTGAGGTCTCTGTGTTGTTGCTGAGGTCCCTGTGTTGTTGAGGTCCCTGTACTTGTTGAGGTCCCTGTGTTGTTGAGGTCCCTGTACTGTTGTTGAGGTCCCTGTGTTGTTGAGGTCCCTGTACTGTTTTGAGGTCCCTGTACTGTTGTTGAGGTCCCTGTAATGTTGCTGAGGTCCCTGTGTTGTTGAGGTCCCTGTACTGTTGTTGAGGTCCCTGTGTTGTTGAGGTCCCTGTGTTGTTGAGGTCCCTGTGTGTGTTGAGGTCCCTGTACTGTTGTTGAGGTCCCTGTACTGTTGTTGAGGTCCCTGTGTTGTTGAGGTCCCTGTACTGTTGTTGAGGTCCCTGTGTTGTTGAGGTCCCTGTACTGTTGTTGAGGTCCCTGTAATGTTCTGAGGTCCCTGTGTTGTTGTTGAGGACCCTGTGTTGTTGTTGAGGTCCCTGTGTTGTTGTTGAGGTCCCTGTGTTGTTGCTGAGGTCCCTGTGTTGTTGTTGAGGACCCTGTGTTGTTGTTGAGGTCCCTGTACTGTTGTTGAGGTCCCTGTGTTGTTGCTGAGGTCCCTGTGTTGTTGTTGAGGACCCTGTGTTGTTGTGAGGTCCCTGTGTTGTTGTTGAGGTCCCTGTGTTGTTGTTGAGGTCCCTGTACTGTTTGTTGAGGTCCCTGTGTTGCTGAGGTCCCTGTACTGTTGCTGAGGTCCCTGTGTTGTTGTTGAGGACCCTGTGTTGTGTTGAGGTCCCTGTGTTGCTGAAGTCCCTGTGTTGTTGTTGAGGTCCCTGTGTTGTTGTTGAGGTCCCTGTGTTGTTGTTGAGGTCCCTGTGTGTTGTTGAGGTCCCTGTGTTGTTGTTGAGGTCCCTGTGTTGTTGTTGAGGTCCCTGTGTTTGTTGTTGAGGTCCCTGTGTTGTTGTTGAGGTCCCTGTGTTGTTGCTGAGGTCCCTGTGTTGTTGTTGAGGTCCCTGTGTTGTTGTTGAGGTCCCTGTGTTATTGTTGAGGTCCCTGTGTTGTTGTTGAGGTCCCTGTGTTGTTACTGAGGTCTCTGTGTTGTTGTTGAGGTCCCTGTGTGTTGTTGAGGTCCCTGTGTTGTTGCTGAGGTCCCTGTGTTGTTGTTGAGGTCCCTGTGTTGTTGTTGAGGTCCCTGTGTTGTGCTGAGGTCCCTGTGTTGTTGTTGAGGTCCCTGTGTTGTTACTGAGGTCCCTGTGTTGTTACTGAGGTCCCTGTGTTGTTGTTGAGGTCCCTGTGTTGTTGTTGAGGTCCCTGTGTTGTTGTTGAGGTCCCTGTGTTGTTACTGAGGTCCCTGTGTTGTTACTGAGGTCCCTGTGTTGTTGTTGAGGTCCCTGTGTTGTTGTTAAGGTCCCTGTGTTGTTGTTGAGGTCCCTGTGTTGTTGTTGAGGTCCCTGTGTTGTTACTGAGGTCCCTGTGTGTTGTTGAGGTCCCTGTGTTGTTGTTGAGGTCCCTGTGTTGTTGTTGAGGTCCCTGTGTTGTTACTGAGGTCCCTGTGTTGTTGTTGAGGTCCCTGTGTTGTTACTGAGGTCCCTGTACTGTTGCTGAGGTCCCTGTACTGTTGTTGAGGTCCCTGTGTTGTTGAGGTCCCTGTGTTGTTGAGGTCCCTGTGTTGCTGAGGTCCCTGTGTTGCTGAGGTCCCTGTGTTGTTGTTGAGGTCCCTGTGTTGTTGTTGAGGTCCCTGTGTTGTTGCTGAGGTCCCTGTGTTGTTGTTGAGGTCCCTGTGTTGTTGTTGAGGACCCTGTGTTGTTGAGGTCCCTGTGTTGTTGTTGAGGTCCCTGTGTTGTTGTTGAGGACCCTGTGTTGTTGTTGAGGTCCCTGTGTTGTTGTTGAGGTCCCTGTGTTGTTGTTGAGGTCCCTGTGTTGTTGTTGAGGTCCCTGTGTTGTTGTTGAGGTCCCTGTGTTGTTGTTGAGGTCCCTGTGTTGTTGCTGAGGTCCCTGTGTTGCTGAGGTCCCTGTGTTGTTGTTGAGGTCCCTGTGTTGTTGTTGAGGTCCCTGTGTTGTTGTGAGGTCCCTGTGTTGTTGCTGAGGTCCCTGTGTTGCTGAGGTCCCTGTGTTGTTGTTGAGGTCCCTGTGTTGTTGCTGAGGTCCCTGTGTTGCTGAGGTCCCTGTGTTGTTGCTGAGGTCCCTGTGTTGCTGAGGTCCCTGTACTCCTGGTCAACATATGGGTAAAGTGCTGATTCAGAAGACACTTCTTCCTCCCGGCTTGCCCTGTAACAGCTGTGACGTGAAAGATGCAGGTCGCTGATGGCTGGAAACTCACTTGTGGTGGAAGCTAGAGGCTGGAGACGCAATTCGTTGCTCTTCCATTTTTAGGTGGGAATTCTACTTGCAACGGCCAGGAAGAGGCCCATAGACAGTGAGAGTGGGAAGCAGTAGAGGACGAGCATCTCCTGTGTCTTCCTTACTGTGCTCCTCCACACCGACCGCAAGCAAGCCGGTGAAGCCAGGGGCGACGTCGTGAATGGCGGCCAGTTTGTACAGACCACAAGAAATTACGAAGTCCAGTGGAGAAGGAGGAACTATTAGGTGTGGCAGGAGAGGCAATATTAGGTGTGGCAGGAGAGGCAATATTAGGTGTGGCCGGAGAGGCAATATTGGGTGTGGCAGGAGAGGCAATATTGGGTGTGGCAGGAGAGGCAATATTGGGTGTGGCAGGAGAGGCAATATTAGGTGTGGCAGGAGAGGCAATATTAGGTGTGGCAGGAGAGGCAATATTAGGTGTGGCCGGAGAGGCAATATTGGGTGTGCAGGAGAGGCAATATTGGGTGTGGCAGGAGAGGCAATATTGGGTGTGGCAGGAGAGGCAATATTAGGTGTGGCCGGAGAGGCAATATTAGGTGTGGCAGGAGAGGCAATATTGGGTGTGGCAGGAGAGGCAATATTAGGTGTGGCAGGGGAGGCAATATTAGGTGTGGCAGGAGAGGCAATATTGGGTGTGGCAGGGGAGGCAATATTAGGTGTGGCAGGAGAGGCAATATTAGGTGTGGCAGGAGAGGCAATATTAGGTGTGGCAGGAGAGGCAATATTAGGTGTGGCAGGGGAGGAAGTCCGCGTATAGCTCCCACTTCCTGGCACGCCAGCAAGAGACCGAAAGAGGCGGGATTTGCTGTGATTTCATTATGCCGTCCAGTATATCGTCCAGCGTCGCAGTATTTAGTGGGGACCTGACAGCTGAGTGGACAGCGCTCGGCGTTCGTAGTCCTAAGGTCCGCGTTCGATCCCCAGTGGAGGCGAAAACAAATAGGCTGACTTTCTTTCACCCCGATGCACCTGTTCATCAAGTAGTTAATAGGTACCAGGGAGTTAGACAGCTGCTACGGGCTGCTTCCTGGGAATGTGTGTGTGAAAATTAGGATTAAGGACGTGCTCGAAACGCTGCGTGCTAGTGGCCGCACAAGAATGTAGAGAACTGTATATATAAATACTCTTCTATATAAATAAAAATGGAAATGTTCGTCTGTTCAAAATCGCTAATCTCCGAGTTATTCACCGATTGCTTTGAAATTTTAACACAACGTTCCGTTCGCATCCGGCCAGGTTTATATATACATGCTACATAGATGTCACGTCTGTGACGGTAAAAAACATACTTTTTCTGAAAAACTGTGTTTTTCATATGAGAAAAATCTTCGAAACCTCCTTACCGATTGCTTTGAAATTTTGACACAACGTTGCATTCGAATAGCCGCGTCTTTTTATATGCCTACTATATAGATGCCACCTCTGTGACAGGTAAAAACATGCGTTTTTGAAAAACAGCGCCATCTGTTGCACATAATAGAAATATGTACGGTATACTAAATATGTCACGAATTCAATTTCAATGTTTCCGATTGTATTGATAATTTTTGCCATAGATTTCGACTTATTATATTTTTTATTGAATTATTTTGTGACATTGTGTTGTAATTGAGCTGTGTTGTTTACCATACCGTTCATTTCGTAAGTATAAATATAGATGCCACACCTGTGACAGGTAAAACTATGCTTTTCTTGACAAACAGCGCCATCTGTTGCATGTAAGAGCAACACACATGCTATACTAAATATGTTACAATTCCATTTCAATGTTTCTGATTGCATTGATAAATTGAATTTTCAAAGATTTTGATTTATTTTCATTTTGATTTAATTATTTTGTGTGAATTTCATTGGAATTGAGCTGTGTTGTTTACCAGACTGTTCATTTCATGAGTACAGTTTATTTTTTTATTTTTTTCATATTTTCATTTCATTTTTTAACTGTTTTTATTATATTTCAGTGATGGGAACCACATCAAGTGATCAGATCACTTGATGTTCCCAATTTTCTGATGGGAACATCAGACCATTTGGGAAGGCATCGGACGAGGGAGTGGGGAATGGTGGGGATGACGAGGGGACGGAAGTGAGAGATGGTGGGGAGGACGAGGGGGACAACGGAGAGGGTAAATGTGGGGAAGGACGAGGGGATGGGGGAGTTTGGGATGGTGGGGACGAGGGATGGGGGAATGGAGAATGGTGGGGAGGACGAGGGGACGGGGGAGTTTGGGATGGTGGGGACGAGGGGATGGGGGAATGGAGAATGGTGGGGAGGACGAGGGGACGGGGGAGTTTGGGATGGTGGGGACGAGGGGATGGGGGAATGGAGAATGGTGGGGAGGACTGGGGGACAGGGAAGGTTGCTGTGGCCGGGTACTGGTAGTCAATATAAATAAAAATGGAAATGTTCGTTTGTTCATAACCGCTAATCTCCGAAAGTTATTCACCGATTGCTTTGAAATTTTCACACGACGTTCCATTCGCCTCCGAGCGAGTTTTTATATACATACTATATAAATTTCACGTCTGTGACGGTAAAAAACCATGTCTTTTTAACTGTGTTTTTCATGTGTTTTTCATGTGAGGGAAATCTTCGAAACATCTTTACCGATTTCTTTGAAATTTTCACACAATGTTTCATTAGCATCCGGTGAGGTTTTTATATACATACTATATAGATGTCACATCTGTGACGGTAAAAACACATGCTTTTTCAGAAAAACTGTGTTTTTCATGTGAGGGATATCTTCGATCCTCTTTACCGATTGCTTTGAAATTTTGACACAACGTTGCATTCGAATAGGCGCGTCTTTTTATGTATCTACTATATACATGCCTCTCCTGTGACAGGATTTTTTTTAAACAGTGCCATCTGTTGGACTTAAGAGCAACACACGCTATAATCTCCAAAAGTTCTTTACCGATTGCTTTGAAATTTGAACACAACGTTGCATTTGAATAGGCGCGTCTTTTTATATACCTACTATATAGATGCCACCCCTGTGACAGGTAAAAACATGCGTTTTGGAAAACAGCGCCATCTGTTGCACATAATAGCAACATTCACGCTATACTAAATATGTCACGAATTCCATTTCAATGTTTCCGATTGCATTGATAAATTTTATTTTCATTGATTTCGATTTATTTTATTTTTTATTGTTTTATTTTGTGTGACATTGTGGTGGAATTGAGCTGTGTTGTTTACCATACCGTTCATTTCGTAAGTATAAGTATAGATGCCACACCTGTTTCAGGTAAAACTATGCTTTTCTTGACAAACAACGCCATCTGTTGATTGTAAGAGTAACACACATGCTATACTAAATATGTTTCAATTCCATTTCAATGTTTCTGATTGCATTGATAAAATGAATTTTCATATTTTTTGACTTATTATCATTTTGATTTAATTATTTTGCGTGAATTGCGTTGGAATTGAGCTGTTTTGTGTACCATACCGTTCATTTCGTGAGTATAGTTTATTATTTGATTTTTTCATATTTTCATTGAAATTTTTAATGGTTTTTCTTGTATTTCAGTGATGGGAACATCAGATCACTTGACGTTCTCAATTTTCTGATGGGAACATCAGACCATTTGGGAAGGTATCGGACGAGGGAGTGGGGAATTGTGGGGATGACAAAGGGACTGGGGAGTGGTGCATGGTGGGAAGGAAGAGGTAATGGTGGAGTGGGGAATGGTTGGGAGGCCGAGGAGACGGGTGAGGAGAGAATGGTGGGGAGGACTGGGGGACAGGGAAGGTTGCTGAGCCACAGCAACGCGTGGCCGGGCACTGCTAGTTATAAATAAAAATGTAAATGTTCGTTTGTTCATAACCGCTAATCTCCGAAAGTTCTTCACCGATTGCTTTGAAATTTTCACACGATGTTCCATTCGCATCCTAGCGGGTTTTTATATACATACTATATAGATATCACGTCTGTGACGGTAAAAAAAAATTTAACTGTGTTTTTCATGTGTTTTCATGTGCGGGAAGTCTTCGAAACCTCTTTACCGATTTCTTTGAAATTTTGACGCAATGTTGTATTCAAATAAGCGCATCTTTTAATATACCTACTATATAAATGCCTCACCTGTGACAGGAAAAAATATTCTTTTTTTGAAAAACAGCGCCATCTGTTGGACGTAAGAGCAACACACGCTGTAATCTCCAAAAGTTCTTCACTGATTGCCTTCAAATTTTGACACAACGTTCCATTCGAATACGCGCATGTTTTTATATACCTACTATATTGATGCAACCCCTGTGACAGGTAAAAACATGCGTTTTTGAAAAACAGCGCCATCTGTTGCATATAAGACCAACACACGCTATACTAATTAAGTTACAATTCTATTTCAGTGTTTCCGATTTCATTAATTAATTGAACTTTCATAGATTTCGATTTATTTTCATTTTGATTTAATTACTTTGTGTGACATTGCATTGGAATTGAGCTGTGTTGTTTACCATACCGCTCATTTCGTGAGCATAGTTTATTTTTTCTTTTCATTGTTTTCATTTCATTTTTTTAAATGTTTTTCTTATATTTTAGTAATGGGAAAATCTGGGGCCAGATTCACGAAGCAGTTACGCAAGTACTTACGAACGTGTACATCTCTCCTCAATCTTTGATGCCTTTGGTTACATTTATTAAACAGTTTACAAGCATAAAAATTGCCAATTGACTGTTGGTATCGTTATAAACAGCCTCCTGGTGCTTCGCAACTTATTAACTGTTTAATAATTGTAAAAAAGCAGCCAAAGATTGAGAAATGATGTTCAGGTTAGTAAGTGTTTACGTAACTTCTTCGTGAATCTAGCCCCAGATCATTTGATGTTCCCCATTTTCTGATGGGAACATCAGATCATTTGATCATCAGATGAGGGAGTGGGGAATGGTGGGAAGGATGAGGGGACGGAAGTGAGAGATGGTGGGGAGGATGAGGGGACAGGGAGTTGGGGATGGTGGGGACGAAGGGACAGGGGAATGTAGAATGGTGGGGACGAAGGGACAGGGGAATGTAGAATGGTGGGGAGAACAAGTGAAAAGGGAAGTGGGGGATAGTGGGGAGGATGAGTAGATGAGGGATCGAGGATTGGTTGGGAGGACGAGCGGAAGGGGGAATGGTGGGGGAGGACTGGGTGATAGGAGGAGGTTGCTGTGGCTCAGCAATGCACATGTTGTACATCTGAGCCACAGCAACGCGTGGCCGGGTACAGCTAGTAAATAAATATAAATCATTTAGTATTTATAGAGTTCATCATATCTTAACCCAAGGGGCGAAAGTCTGCCTATATACGACTTTATATAATATAATGTTCAATGGAGTGCATGTTTTCTCTTTCACAAAGTTGACACATGGTGTAGTCGACACTTTCACAAAGTTGACACATGGTGTAGTCGACACTTTCACAATGTTGACACATGGTGTAGTCGACACTTTCACAAAGTTGACACATGGTGTAGTCGACACTTTCACAATGTTGACACATGGTGTAGTCGACACTTTCACAAAGTTGACACATGGTGTAGTCGACACTTTCACAATGTTGACACATGGTGTAGTCGACACTTTCACAATGTTGACACATGGTGTAGTCGACACTTTCACAATGTTGACACATGGTGTAGTCGACACTTTCACAAAGTTGACACATGGTGTAGTCGACACTTTCACAAAGTTGACACATGGTGTAGTCGACACTTTCACAATGTTGACACATGGTGTAGTCGACACTTTCACAAAGTTGACACATGGTGTAGTCGACACTTTCACAAAGTTGACACATGGTGTAGTCGACACTTTCACAAAGTTGACACATGGTGTAGTCGACATTTTCACAAAGTTGACACATGGTGTAGTCGACACTTTCACAAAGTTGACACATGGTGTAGTCGACACTTTCACAAAGTTGACACATGATGTATTCGATACTTTCACAAAGTTGACACATGGTGTAGTCGACACATTCACAAAGTGTAGAGATGGTGTGGTGAGGCTGACCGGTGGTGTGGTGTTGCAGGTGTCGGCTGTGTACACCCCTGGGGTGTGATGGAGCTGGGGCAGCGAGTGTACCCGCCAGGGTGTCGGCGCGTCGTGTGCAAGACCTTCGCTGGCAGACCCATCCTTGAGGAGCAGTTGTGAGTCCCTCACCTCTTACACTCCGGTATTTTGTGTGCCTTTTGTCTGCCCGAGCTGAAGCACTTGTGGCTTGACATTATCATCCAGTCATCATTCACATTATCATCCTTATTATTGTTTCTTTATATTAACTATTTTGTAGCAAATGCGTTGACCCATTTACTACCTTGCCTAGGCCTAGTTGAGTATATATCCTAAATGGTTCCTGTAGCACAGTGGTCTATGTCCTCAGCTCACACTCGAGGCCCCCGGTTCAATCCTCGGGCAGGTTAGAAACGGTTAGGCACGTTTTCTTCCACCTGATGTCTCAGAGTTAGATAATAGCTGTATGCTGCCTCCAGAAGGAACATCATAACTAGACCAAGATGGACCTCCATAACCCTAAGTACAGGCTTCCTGCCCCCGAGAAGGGGATTATATATGTGCTAAATTAAGCCTTAGATTCTCTATATTGGTCCTACATGTCATTGTCTTCAGTATACCAGCAGTTGAAAACGCAAACTTTTACAGTTGCAACTGTCAATATTTTGTACACTTCATCACTGGTTGCTATTGGTAATATAACTCTGCACGACGAGTTAATGATATTCAAACAACATAATTTCTCTCTTTCTGGGCCAATATTCACAAGCTCTCCCATACTTCTGGGTCAGTACTCACGGGTCAGTACTCACACGTCCCTCATACTTCTGGGTCAACACTCACACGTCCCTCATACTTCTGGGTCAGTACTCACACGTCCCTCATACTTCTGGGTCAACACTCACACGTCCCCCATACTTCTGGGTCAATACTCACACGTCCCTCATACTTCTGGGTCAACACTCACACGTCCCTCATACTTCTGGGTCAACACTCTCACGTCCCCCATACTTCTGGGTCAACACTCACACGTCCCTCATACTTCTGGGTCAGTACTCACACGTCCCTCATACTTCTGGGTCAATACTCACACGTCCCCCATACTTCTGGGTCAGTACTCACACGTTCCCCATACTTCTGGGTCAGTACTCACACGTCCCTCATACTTCTGGGTCAACACTCACACGTTCCCCATACTTCTGGGTCAACACTCACACGTCCCCCATACTTCTGGGTCAATACTCACACGTCCCTCATACTTCTGGGTCAATACTCACACGTCCCTCATACTTCTGGGTCAACACTCACACGTCCCTCATACTTCTGGGTCAATACTCACACATCCCTCATACTTCTGGGTCAACACTCACACATCCCTCATACTTCTGGGTCAACACTCACACATCCCTCATACTTCTGGGTCAATACTCACACGTCCCTCATACTTCTGGGTCAACACTCACACGTCCCTCATACTTCTGGGTCAGTACTCACACGTCCCCCATACTTCTGGGTCAGTACTCACACGTCCCCCATACTTCTGGGTCAACACTCACACGTCCCCCATACTTCTGGGTCAACACTCACACGTCCCTCATACTTCTGGGTCAACACTCACACGTCCTTCATACTTCTGGGTCAACACTCTCACGTCCCTCATACTTCTGGGTCAACACTCTCACGTCCCTCATACTTCTGGGTCAACACTCACACGTCCCTCATACTTCTGGGTCAACACTCTCATGTCCCCCATACTTCTGATTCCCAACTTTGCCCCTCTGGATCATAATGATCATTTTAATGATACAAGATCTTTATTTTCAGAGATGTATACAATATTAAACTCCTGCTTGACTCTCCCGCCCACAGCTGCGACCCGCTCCCGGAGAGGCTCCCCGCCACCTGCTCCGTCAGACACCGGCCAGAGAAGCGCCATCCTGACTGCTGTCCTCGGGTCATATGCGCCCCTGGGTCGCAGACCTACGGCTGGGACCCCAGTGTCTCCCTGGGTGTCCCCAAGAGGCGCTATCAACCGACACTCAGCCACATTCAGGCCCACCTCAGTACTACACCATCCTTAAGACCAGCTTCCACAAACGAGTCTTACCCCAGGATGGTCGGGTACCCGAAGACTCCCAAGCTTCCGCTCTTTGTGGCGATGACTTCTTCTCCGTCAGTCATCACCTCCGAGGTCATCTACGGGAAGGGGTACTCAGACCCCTGGACTGGACAGTCGCAGTTATCAACGGAGAGCAATTTACAGGAGAGGCGTGAGAACCTGCCTTATCAGGATCTTCCATTGTGGGAAGAACCATCGTCATTTGCATTAGACCCGCTCAGCAATAACATAAGAGTCTCAGATATTGAGGATAACATCAGAGTCTCAGATGTTGAGAATAACACCAAAGTCTTGGATATTGAGGATAACATCAGAGTCTCAGATGTTGAGGATAACATCAGAGTCTCAGATGTTGAGGATAACATCAGAGCCTGGGATGTTGACGATCATATCAGAGGCTCGGATGTTGAGGATAACATCAGAGTCTCAGATGTTGAGGATAACATCAGAGCCTGGGATGTTGACGATCATATCAGCGGCTCGGATGTTGAGGATAACATCAGAGTGTCAGATGTTGAGGATAACATCAGAGTCTCAGATGTTGAGGATAACATCAGAGTCTCAGATATTGAGGATAACATCAGAGCCTGGGATGTTGACGATCATATCAGAGGCTTGGATGTTGAGGATAATGTTTCTGCGTATATTCAGAGAGATAAAGATGCTCTACTGGACGAGGCTGAACAGAGGGAATTCGCCAATCTTTACTTTGCTACACCAGCCCCTCGAGACCCCCAGTTGGAACCCACCACGACGCCACAAACACTCGTCTCTTATTGGCACTTCAGCGAAGCCAATGATGTCAGAACATCACCACATCCTATCCGGGATTACTCCAGTTTTTTACCAATAACCAAACTGTTTTCTACAACTCGCCTTCCAATCAGGAAACTGACAACCAAACTTACGACAGAGTCGTCTGTTGCCAAACTCAGTAATAGTTACACAGAGTGGAAACCAATAACTAAAATAGTCACTGCATACCCGTTTTCTGTGAAGGAACCAACGGCTTCCACCACGCCAAGATGGAGTTGGTCGCCAAACACAGCAGAGAGCAGTGTTGAGGCCTCCTCTACAGTGGCATCCCAGTATTATCCCACTAAGAGACCTAATCAGCAGACACCATTCTACTCGAGCACAAGGGTCGAGCTGAGGAAGCCATATGCCCCCACAAAACCAAGTCAAATTAGAACTTCTTCCTCTGACTTTGATGTCTACAAGAGAGTGAGCAGACGCCCAGCACATCGTTCCCATGTCGTTAAGAGGCCGGGAGCCAACAAGGTTCCCACGCCAAGACCCAGCCGAGAGTTCACCAGAACCACGCCCGCTTCGTATGAGTTTGCGACGCCCAAATTAAATCCCAGCAAACACGACATCCACGAATTCATCCTGACGCCATTGGATCCATCTCAGCTCATCCCTGGTCATGACGAATATCTTCAAGCTAAATACGACGCCATGAGGGAGTACCTTGCCTCATCAGAAGAAAAGGTACACTCCAAAATACGCAGACGATCTCTTCCATATACTGAAGCCACAACAGCATATGAGCACTCCAGCACAGTGTCGTCAGCGTCTCCAGACGCTCCATTCTCACCAACACCTAAAGCACCATCAACGGAGATCGTAAGGGAGAAGAAACGCAAACCTGTGTTTTATATTCCTTGGAGAGAAAACTTAACCTCGCGGCCCACGACGCCTCCAGCTTATTCTCACGATTATGAAGATGACGATCCAACAACATCTGCTAGGTCCTTCCCTCAAGCGGAACTTGTGATGTTAGGTTTCAACCAAGCCACCACCTTGGGAACGGCTATACCATCTAACGATTATACAACCTCCCACATATTTACTGGTGCTGGGATTGAGGTCCCACATGTCGAAACAGTTTACAAAACATATTCACAAACTAATAATGAAGATTTGTACTCCGCTCAAAAGTCGAAGGAAACAATGGTAGAAGTATCTGTCATTGGATTAAATCACCAAAATAATGATGAGCTGATGAGTTTGGAAGACATAGATGACGTACCCGGAGAACTGACAACGACGAGAGCAGCTACGACACTGGCAACTGTCAGCCCTACCACCACCCTTCCCGAAAACCTGCAACACACTTTTGCTTCACCTGCAAAACACATTAACGCCACAGATGTGTTTCTTTCTGAAAATAGAGAGTTGAGCCATTACTCCCGGGAGAGTAATAACGGCAGTGCAACGGCATCAGGTGATGACTACCAGAAGCCACAAAGAATTGCCTGGTCACCTCCGCCATTTAGACCAAGTCGCAATCAAAACCCAAGCGTTGAAATTACTAAGACACAGATACACGTGTCTGCTGATGAAAGCTTCTCTGATAAAGATTATATGGGAATTCTCGAGTATGAACCAAGAAAACAATATAACGGCTCTCAGGGCTCGAGCATTACGAAACTTGTTGGATTCGAGAAAGGACCGGATGAAGGGAGTGAGCTCTTGAGGACCGGGGCGACCCAGGCATCGACTTGGAGACCGCAGCTGGAGGCGGAGAGAGGCGGCGAGGTCTCCGCAAGCAATAAACGAATAATTATGAAAACTAAATATGGCGGAACAATGAGACAAGAGGAGTCAAAGATAATAGAGAAGGAAAATACGAGTACATACCGTCCAGGGCAATTGACACTTGGGACATCTAGTTATCCTTATGTTACTGAGTCTCCCACCAGCACCACGCCTTCCAGCACGGCAGGAGAACTAAAAGACGTCATTGTCCAGTCCGGGATTTATGAAAATGCACGAAAAATTCAACAGGAAATGGCAACCATGAAAGTAGACACCAAGACTGTAACACATTCAACAAGACCGACGAATGCTGAAAAGCTGCCATTTAATAAATGGGATGACACACACACGAGTGAGTCCCAGTATCAGGAGTGGCTAAGAGGCTCAAATTTGAGTTCCGTTTTCCCACTGGATGATGAAGAGAAGGAAAGTGAAGAAGATTTCTCTCATGCAATCAGACTTCATTCCATGTTAAAATTGTCGAAGCCTCCGGAACGCAGCAAAATGGATGGAGAGGGAGGTGCTCCTCCTTCCACTGGTGGTTCGCTCTCCTCACCTCCTCCAGACTCCAGCCTCTACCCAAAACCCGTAAAGGAACTAGAGAAGTTGCGTCCCTCGACGCCGACGACAAAGAACCTACGGAGAAGAAGACCTCTCATTGCTTCTCGCACCTCTCTGCCAAACCTAAATCCCCAATCCAAAACCAGTTCACTGCAACACGATGCAAATATTGTATCCATAAACAAGTCACAGACGCAACTGCCCGCTCAACACAACCTTCAAATACACACATTCACACCTACAAGAAGACTTTCAATTTCTCGACTTGGACAACAGAACATGACCTCATCTCTTTCCGCAGAAGTAGTTGATTCTTGGAAGGAGAATGCGAGACCAAAGACTAGAGATCGCCTTCCACCGGGAACTTTCACCAGGAAGCGAACTACACCTCGCCAGAGCGACTTGAGACTGAGACGACCAACAGCCAAGACCCGTCGAGTTTCCAAGATTAGGATGCTTGAGCATCCTTCAGTAGAAATAGAGACTCAGGCGACCATAGAATCAACAGCAAGTACAAAGCCTACAGCAAGTACAGTAATTCAGTCCACCAGAGAGCCCCAGACCACTACAGAGCACAAGGCAACCATAGAGTCCCAGGCAACCATAGAGTTACAGACCACCACTGAGTACTGGACCACCACAGAGCCCCCGATCACCACAGAGTCGCGGACCATAACAGAATACGAGACCTCAACAGAGCCCTGGACCACTACAGAGCCTCGAACAGCCATACAATATCAGGTCACCAAAGAACTCTGGACCACTAAAGAGTCCCAAGCCACCATAAAGCCTCTGGCCACAATAATACCTTACGTGACCACAGATTCCCTGAACCCCACAGAGCATGAGAAAGCAGGTGAGGGATCAGAGTCAGGTGAACGAACGCTCTCCAATCCCACAAGGCCGCGTCGGATCACAAGCTTCACATACAAATCCATGAGCCACAAACGGCCCGGCATAGAAGGACCAAACCTCAAAAGTGCACAAATGCTGAGACCTTTCTCACCTCTCCCTGTAATTCCCCCAGCCCCTAAGCCATCGGTCTCCACCACTGAGCTTCCTGTCATCTTCTGGGAGCGTGTAAATGGGACAGGAGCTCCCCGGAAGCACATGTCAGGGAACTCGCCCCATGGAGCGCTCTCGGGGACGTGGGAACCAGCACGAGAGGAGTGATCTTGGTACCTCTATGCTGGTCTCTCTCTCACAGTAAATCAAAGTTTTATTTATATAACACTAGGTGGGATATACCAGTGATACCCTGGTTGACAGGGGCTTTCCAGATCTGTCCCTCTGTCTATGTCTGTTTTTCTGTCTATCTTCATGTTTCTGTCAATCAGTCAGTCTCTTCCGCTGTCTCTATTAATCTTTTTCTATCTATCCCTCTCATCAAAATTGGTCTGTAATCCAGTACCTATTATACATAAAATATATACAATTCAAATTTATATGTAACTGTTGCAACAACAATCTTGGCACCGTTAAGTGGTACTCATTTCATTTTTGCCAAGCCCATCCCGACCATGTTGGGTACGTACCCCACAGGAATCAGGGCGCAAAGGTAGATGAAGCTAGCACCAAGCTCCACCTTTAAACATACAGACAGGCATTCAAATTGATAGATTAGATTAAATATATATTTTTGCTTCAACCTTTTTGTTCCCCTCTAATTTATCCTTCGATTTCTTTATTTTGTTCTCTTTTTTTTAATTGTGCTTCAAAATATTTATCTTTGACTCTTGCTTTCTCCAATTACATTTAAGCACTTTTTTATAATACAAATATCCTGAAGGATAAGAATATTGTTGTGTGACCTACAACTCGCAAATATTCCATTAATGTCTGGTGTAGGAGCCTCTGGTCAGGCCGCTCCACCAGCTTGTCAGGATGAGAGAGAGCGGCGATTGATCAGTTATTACGAGGTGATCTTGGTGCGCGACTGTGGTCGACCCACATACACCTCAAGACCCCCAAACACCGCGTGAGATGGTGGTCTTCCCTACGGCACTCTTCTCAACACTTTCCCTCCCCCTCCCACCCCTACCTCCACACACACACACACACACACACACACACACACACACACACACACACACACACACACACACACACACACACACACACACACACACACACACACACACACACACACACACACACACACACACACACACACACAGGGAAATCGTGCCTAACAAACCTTCTAGAATTCTATGATAAAATAACGAGGATAAGACAGGACAGAGATGGTTGGGCAGACTGCATATTTCTGGACTGCCAAAAAGCCTTTGATACAGTACCGCACATGAGACTGCTATTCAAACTCGAGAGGCAGGCGGGGGTAGGGGGAAAGGTCCTAGCATGGATAAGGAACTACCTAACAGGAAGGAGCCAAAGAGTTACGGTAAGGGGCGAGAAGTCGGACTGGCGAACAGTAACAAGTGGAGTACCACAAGGATCGGTGCTGGGAAAAATTCTATTTCTTGTATATGTTCTCGACATGTTTACGGGTGTAGAGTCCTACATGTTGATGTTTGCGGATGACGCAAAGTTGATGAGAAGAGTTGTGACAGATGAGGATTGCAGGATCCTCCAAGAGGACCTGAACAGGTTGCAGAGATGGTCAGAGAAATGGCTACTGGAATTCAACACGAGCAAATGTAAAGTTATGGAAATGGGACTAGGAGATAGGAGATCAAAGGGACAGTACACAATGAAGGGGAACAGCCTACCTGTGACGACGCGCGAAAGAGACCTGGGTGTGGACGTAACACCTAATCTATCTCCTGAGGCACATATAAATAGGATAACGACAGCAGCGTACTCTACACTGGCAAAAGTTAGAACATCATTCAGAAACCTAAGTAAGGAGGCATTTAGGGCTCTTTACACTGCCTACGTGAGGCCAGTCTTAGAGTATGCCGCCTCACCATGGAGTCCCCATCTAAAGAAGCACATAATGAAACTGGAAAAGGTTCAGAAGTTTGCAACGAGACTCGTCCCAGAGCTACGAGGGATGGGGTATGAGGAGCGCCTGGGGGAACTATGCCTTACGACACTAGAAAGAAGAAGGGAGAGGGGGGACATGATAGGAACGTATAAAATACTCAGAGGGATTGACAGAGTGGACATAGACGAAATGTTCACACGGAATAGTAACAGAACGAGGGGACATGGATGGAAGTTAGAAACTCAGATGAGTCACAGAGATGTTAGGAAGTTTTCTTTTAGCGTGAGAGTAGTGGGAAAATGGAATGCACTTAAGGAACAGGTTGTGGAAGCCAATACTATTCATAATTTTAAAACCAGGTATGATAGGGAAATGGGACAGGAGTCATTGCTGTAAACAACTGATGCTCGAAAGGCGGGATCCAAGAGTCAATGCTCGATCCTGCAGACACATATAGGTGAGTACATATAGGTGAGTACACACACACACACACACACACACACACACACACACACACACACACACACACACACACACACACACACACACACACACACACACACACACACACACACACACACACACACACACATGGGGGTCTGGTAGCTGAGCGGACAGCGCACAGTACTCGTAATTCTGTAGCCCGGGTTCGATTCTCGGACCAGGCAGAAACAAATGGGCAACGTTTCTTTCACCCTGATGCCCCTGTCACCTAGCAGTAAAGAGGTGCCTGGGAGTTAGACAACTGTTACGGGCTGCTTCCTGGGTGTGTGTGTTTGTGTGTGTGGGAAAAAAAGAAAAATGTTCTTGCGGGCCGAAAGAGCAGAGCTCAACGTCCCGCAAGAACAACAAGGTGAAACACACACTCTCACAGTGTGTACTCTCCTATTTGTACTCACCTATTTGTGTCTGCGGGATCGACATTGACTCTTGGATCCCGCCTTTCGAGCATCAGTTGTTTACAGCAATGACTCCTATCCCATTTCCCTATCATACCTGGTTTTAAAATTATGAATAGGATTTGCTTCCACCACCTGCTCCTTAAGTGCATTCCATTTTTCCACTACTCTCACATATGTGTGTGTGTGTGTGTGTGTACTCACCTAGTTGTACTCACCTAGTTGTGTTTGCGGGGGTTGAGCTCTGGCTCTTTGGTCCCGCCTCTCAACCGTCAATCAACAGGTGTACAGATTCCTGAGCCTATAGGGCTCTATCATGTGTGTGTGTGTGTGTGTGTGTGTGTGTGTGTGTGTGTGTGTGTGTGTGTGTGTGTGTGTGTGTGTGTGTGTGTGTGTGTGTGTGTGTGTGTGAGGGGTGAGAGGTGAGGAGTGAGACCTCAGATTGGCGTGAAGTCATCAATGGAGTCCTACAGGGCTCTGTACTCGGTCCTATCCTGTTTCTGATATACGTAAATGATATCCAGGAGGGTATAGACTCATTTCTCTCAATGTTTGCTGACGATGCGAAAATTATGAGAATAATTAAGACAAAGGAGGACTGCTTGAGGCTTCAAGAAGACCTAGACAAACTGAAGGAATGGTCGAACAAATGGTTGCTAAAGTTTAACCCAAGCAAATGTAATGTAATGAAGTTAGGTGTAGGGATCAGGAGGTATCATCTCCCAAATGTTACAAGGTATCATTTGGGAGATGAAATTCTTCAAGTGTCAGAGAGAGAAAAAGACTTGGGGGGTTGATATCACGCCAGACCTGTCCCCTGCAGCCCATATCAAGAGGATAACATCAGCGGCATATGCCAGTCTGGCCAACATAAGAACAGCTTTTAGAAACTTGTGTAAGGAATCATTCAGAACTTTGTATATCACACATGTCAGGCCAATCCTGGAGTATGCGGCTCCAGCATGGAGTCCATATCTAGCCAAGGATAAGACTAAACTGGAAAAGGTTCAAAGGTTTGCCACCAGACTAGTACCCGAGCTGAGAGGTATGAGCTACGAGGATAGACTACGGGAATTAAACCTCACGTCGCTGGAAGACAGAAGAGTTAGGAGGGACATGATCACCACATTCAAGATTCTCAAAGGAATTGATAGGGTAGATAAAGACAGGCTATTTAACACAAGGGGCACACGCACTAGGGGACACAGGTGGAAACCGAGTGCCCAAATGAGCCTCAGACATATTAAAAAGAACTTTTTAGTGTCAGAGTGGTTGACAAATGGAATGCCTTAGGAAGTGATGTGGTGGAGGCTGACTCCATACACAGTTTCAAGTGTAGATATGATAGAGCCCAATAGGTTCAGGAACCTGTACACCAGTTGATTAACAGTTGAGAGGCAGGACCAAAAAGCCAGAGCTCAACCCCCACAAGCACAAATAGGTGAGTACAAATAGGTGAGTACACGCACACACAAACAGTACCTCACAAAAGACTGTTACAAAAGTTAGAGCAACAGGAAACAGCGAATAACTGTGAGGGGGAAGCATGAGAGCGGCGAGATGTCACCAGCGGAGTCCCACAGGTCTCAGTACTTGGACCCATCTGAGGCATTTGTTGCACTCGATTGATTTGTTCATTTGATGCATCACGTTATTGTGATTTCTGTGTGTAATGACCCATCCTGCTTCTAATATATGTAAACGACCTTCCAGATTGATTGATTGATAAAGATTAAGCCACCCAAGAGGTGGCATGGGCATGAATAGCCCGTAAGACCTTTCTGAGGGTATAGACTCATTCCTCTCATTGTTTGCTGATGATGTAAAAATTTTGAGAAGAATCAAGACAGATGAAGATAGACAGAGACTACAGGATGACCTGGACAAACTGGAGGAATGGTCTGGAAAATGGCTACTAAATTTCAACTCAGGAAAGTGTTAAGTAATGAAATTAGTCGATGGGAGCGGAAAGCTGAACACAATGTACTATCCGGGAGGTGATATCCTGCAAGAGTCAAATAGAAAGATCTGGGGGTTGATATCACACCGAACCTGTCCCCAGAGGCCCATATCAAAAGAGTATCATCACCGGCATATGCTAGACTGGCCAACATAAGAACTGCCTTGAAGACTTGTGTAAGGAATCGTTCAGAACCTTGTAGACCACTTATGTAAGACCAATCCTGGGGTATGCAGCTCCAGCCTGGAGTCCATACCTTGTTAAACAAAAGACAAAGTTAGAGAAGATTCAAAGGTATGCCACAAAACAAGTCCCGGAACTGAGAGGAATGAGCTACGAGGAAAGGCTAAAGGAGCTGAACCTCACATCCCTGGAAAACAGAAGAGTAAGGGGAGACATGATAACCACCTACAAAATTTTCATGGTAATTGACAGGGTGGACAAAGACAAACTCTTCAGCACGGGTGGGACACGAACAAGGGGGACACAGGTGGAAACTTGGTACCCAGATGAGCCACAGAGGCATTAGGAAGACTTTTTTCAGTGTCAGAGTTGATAACAGGTGGAATGCATTAGGCAGTGATGTGGTGGAGGCTGACTTCATACAGTTTCAAATGTAGATATGATAAATTTGATATTGTGTGTGTGAACCACTCATTGGTGGTCAGGGCGCTGGTGACTGAGTGGACAGCACGCTGGACACGTAGTCCTGTGGACCGGGATTCGACTCCCGGCGCCGGCGAGAAACAAATGGGCAGAGTTTCTTTCACCCTGATGCACCTGTTACCTAGCAGTAAATAGCCGCCTGGAAGTCAGACAACTGCTACGGACTACTTCCTGGGGATGTGTGTGTGGGGGGGGGGTGCGTTAGAGAAATATGTATGTAGTAGATATATTAGAGGATAAATTGATTGGTTAGAAAGGCAGAGTCCAAGAGCTAATGTTGATCAATTCTGAAGATACAATAGGAAATACAAACACACACACACCATGAACTTGTTGCATGGCGTAATAAAGTGTAAGTTTGGCAGAAGTGTTGCGTGGCACTAGTGACAGGTGTGGCCTCCCCCTCCCCCCCCACACACACAATATGGCCCCACAAGCCTCCGACTCCTCGCTCGCTGAAGTCCCACTTCAATATTTATTAATTTCTTTTACACACACAAAACACAACAGCGTGATGCATCAAATGAACAAAGCCACAAAGGCCGTGATTAGGGTTCGAACCTACGTCCGAGTAGATCCCAGACACGCCTTAATCGACTGTGCCACGACATTGGAAAGAATTGCAACCGGGAGTTCTACTGCCCTCACATGGATCCTGCAGCCTCTCCGAGACACAAACCAAGGTTTTACCCTATGCACCTGGGCTCTGTCAACAAGCTGTTCTACCTCTTCGCCCGTACTTCATTACACCAAGAAAATTTAAGCGGGCAGTACAGTGGGGACATTCAGACTGATTACGCGTGTGGACAAACTTTTACCCAAATGACCGCCCTCCGCAAGTCGGGGTCCCCCCTAAACCAGGAACCACTCTTCCTCCAAGAGTCAAAGTTTTATAATCATTGTTTCATTTCCTCCGGACTCATCACGAAGCTACAAAAGACGCATTTTCTTTTCCGTGTTGTGGCACAGTCGATTAAGGGGCGTCTGGGATCCTCTCGAACGTAGGTTCGAACCCTCATCACGGCCCTTGTGGATTTGTTTATTTATTTCTTTGTTTACTAACTGATGTCTCTGGCAGCTTGGCCGGAGACAGGAAGGTCCTCAAGGCTTCTTCATCGCCCTTTCCCATGAGATTCTGACTATCAAGTTTGAGTGTACATAATTTCATATTCCTTTAGATATTTAATCGCCTTCCAGGGAAAGTGCAGATTTTAGAGATCTGTTGTTTCAATTGTCTCACCACATATAAGACTTAGTATTATTTTCTCTACTTTCCTAGTGAGGTTCGTGAAAATATATCATATTTGTCGCAGGAACCCATTGTGAAAATATGTATATGATATGTGGACTTATTTATATATGTTAAAATTGTATAATTATATTTATTACGGCATTTATATATAATATTTAGGGTTGAACAAATAGTCAATTATTTTAACACTGTGACAATGTTGTTCTTCTTCTGTGTAGTGCTATTTTATGGCTGTTTATACCTCCAAGGTACTGAAAATGGCTGTTATTTTCCCTCAAGGTTTGACCTCTGCCCCACACAGCTCAGGGAAGACATGCTGATGGTCCCAGATGACTGGTGAGTTATGAAACAATGCGTCACAGTTTCAGATTAGACGTCGACAGCCTTCAAGATATCTCCTCTAAGCTGTCTGGGACAGAGGTCAAAGCCTGAGGGGGGACAATAGTAATTTTCTACCCAGAATCAAAATCTGTAACATTGTGTAATGATACTAGAGGGCCCGTGCTCTCTCAGAGGGAAATGGTGGCATTTAGGAAAATAACATTTGTTTATTGACTGTTATCTATCACAAAAGATACACTTTACAATTACACAATTGATATTTATTATCACAGTAGTAAATGAGTCTTATTGACTCACCTCAACACTTTATAAGACTCACTGGCCTCTATATACTTGTATTGTACCATGTAACCACTAACTTTTGTTAAACATTAAATGATCACGTTATTATCATTTTAATTAATCATCGATAGTTTCTAGAGAGTAAGTCCAGCTATCACCCGCTAAATGTAATTATTTCTGTGATTTATATTAATTTATACTCGCTGATTTTGTTTATTTTCCTGAATTTGTGTTTCATATCAAAGAAAAACTGTGTTTATGAGAGAGGGTTGAGGAGAGGCCGACACGATACTGTTATCAAAAGCATCTAATTTGTAACAGTTTTGCGCAAATTTAAGTGTCAGTACCTCGACCAGCCATGAGGACCGTTGTTCAGTAGTCTCACGATTTGAACAAATTAAGTCGTTTAAATTCCATTAAACGTAGATTGATGCGTTGCATCCATATTGCGACGCATCAACCACCATGATGTGGCGCCTACTGTAACATGACCTAACCCAACCTGACCTACCCTAACCTGACTTAATCTTAACCTTAAAGGATCTGACCTAATCAAACCTAACCAAGTCCAGCATGACCTATCATCACCTGGCCTAGCCTGGCCTAGCCTGATCTAACCTAGCCTAACCTGCTGACTAGCCACTGCAATATGCAACCCATGATATCATGGGTAAAGAGTGTGCGCCACCAAATATATCACATTTGTTAGTATAACGTAAGATTCAAATCTCCCGCGGATACTCGGGGCTCACATCCTGAGCCTCAAGACTCCAGTAAACAGACGCCATCTTGAAAAAGATCCGTCCGGATCCCTCCTGGCTGGAGAGCCTCAGTACTCTCATAGTGACCAAGGCGGGCGCATGCACCTCCAGCTCCCAGTACCAATTAATAATGATGAATATAATAAATAACTGCAATTATTTTGCAATGATAGTGTACAGATGTTCCTGACTGTGATAGAAACGATGTAGACAGCTGACATATCAGTGAACACAATGGTAGTTATGATGTTGAGAGCGGGAGGCACTACACGGCCCTCTTCGCCCATCTTCACATAATGACACGACCTCGTGTTTATTTACAGTATAACCTTGTACTCACCTAGTTGTACTCACCTAGTTGTGCTTGCGGGGGTTGAGCTCTGGCTCTTTGGTCCCGCCTCTCAACCGTCAATCAACAGGTGTACAGTTTCCTGAAACTATTGGGCTCTATCATATCTACACTTGAAACTGTGTATGGAGTCAGCCTCCACCACATCACTTCCTAATGCATTCCATTTGTCAACCACTCTGACACTAAAAAAGTTCTTTCTAATATCTCTGTGGCTCATTTGGGCACTCAGTTTCCACCTGTGTCCCCTAGTGCGTGTGCCCCTTGTGTTAAACAGCCTGTCTTTATCAACCCTGTCGATTCCCCTGAGAATCTTGAATGTGGTGATCATGTCCCCCCTAACTCTTCTGTCTTCCAACGAAGTGAGGTTTAATTCCTGCAGTCGCTCCTCGTAGCTCATACCTCTCAGCTCGGGTACTAGTCTGGTGGCAAACCTTTGAACCTTTTCCAGTTTAGTCTTATGCTTGACTAGATAGGGACTCCATGCTGGAGCCGCATACTCCAGGATTGGTCTGACATATGTGGTATATAATGTTCTGAAAGATTCCTTACACAAGTTTCTAAAGGCCGTTCTTATGTTAGCCAACCTGGCATATGCTGCTGATGTTATCCTCTTGATATGAGCTTCAGGGGACAGGTCTGGCGTGATATCAACCCCCAGGTCTTTCTCTCTCTCTGACTCTTGAAGTATTTCATCTCCCAAATGATACCTTGTATCTGGTCTCCTGCTTCCTACCCCTATCTTCATTACATTACATTTGCTTGGGTTAAACTCTAACAGCCATTTGTTCGACCATTCCTGCAGCTTGTCCAGGTCTTCTTGAAGTCTCAAGCTGTCCTCCTCTGTCTTAATCCTTCTCATAATTTTGGCGTCGTCAGCAAACATTGAGAGGAATGAGTCTATACCCTCTGGGAGATCATTTACGTATATCAGAAACAGGATAGGTCCAAGTACAGAGCCCTGTGGGACTCCACTGGTGACTTCACGCCAGTCTGAGGTCTCACCCCTCACTGTAACTCTCTGCTTCCTATTGCTTAGGTACTCCCTTATCCACTGGAGCGCCCTACCTGTTACTCCTGCCTGTTTCTCCAGCTTATGCATCAACCTTTTATGGGGTACTGTGTCAAAGGCTTTCCGACAGTCCAAAAAAATGCAGTCCGCCCACCCTTCTCTTTCTTGCTTAATTCTTGTCACCTGATCGTAGAATTCTATCAAGCCTGTAAGGCAAGATTTACCCTCCCTGAACCCATGTTGATGGGTTGTCACGAAGTCTCTTCTCTCCAGATGTGTTACTAGGTTTTTTCTCACAATCTTCTCCATCACCTTGCATGGTATACAAGTTAAGGACACTGGCCTGTAGTTCAGTGCCTCTTGTCTGTCACCCTTTTTGTATATTGGTACTACATTAGCAGTCTTCCATATTTCTGGTAGGTCCCCGTTTCCAGTGACTTACTATACACTATGGAGAGTGGTAAGCAAAGTGCTCCTGCACACTCTTTCAATACCCATGGCGAGATTCCATCCGGCCCAACAGCTTTTCTCACATCCAGCTCCAATAGGTGCTTTTTGACCTCATCTCTTGTAATTTCGAACCTATCCAAGGTCACCTGGTTTGCTGCCACCTCTCCCAGCGCCGTGATATCTCCCTGTTCTATTGTAAAGACCTCCTGGAACCTTTTGTTGAGTTCTTCACACACCTCTTTGTCATTCTCTGTGTACCTGTCCTCGCCCACCCTAAGTTTAATCACCTGTTCCTTCACTGTTGTCTTCCTCCTGATGTGACTGTGTAGTAGCTTTGGTTCAGTCTTGGCTTTGTTAGCTATATCATTTTCATACCTTTTCTCAGCTGCTCTTCTCACACTGACATACTCGTTCCTGGTTCTCTGGTATCTCTCTCTACTTTCTGGTGTTCTGTTATTACGGAAGTTCCTCCATGCCCTTTTGTTCAGCTCCTTTGCTTTCATACATTCCCTATTAAACCACGGATTCTTCCTTTGCTTCTCTGTTTTTTCCTGTTGGGCTGGGACAAACCTGCTTACAGCCTCCTGACATTTTTGGGTGACATAGTCCATCATGTCTTGTACGGACTTGGTTCCGAGTTCTGTGTCCCAATGTATATCCCATAGGAATTTATTCATCTCCTCATAGTTTCCCTTTCGGTACGCCAGCCCTTTGGTTCCCAGTTCTTTTTTGGGGGTGATAATTCCTAGCTCAACCAGGTACTCAAAGCTCAATACACTATGATCACTCATTCCCAAGGGGCTTCCAACTTAACTTCCCTTATATCCGACTCATTTAGGGTAAATATCAAATCAAGCAAGGCTGGTTCATCCCCTCCTCTCATTCTTGTCGGTCCCTTGACGTGTTGACTTAGAAAGTTTCTTGTTGCCACATCCAGCAGCTTAGCTCTCCATGTGTCTGGGCCTCCGTGTGGGTCTCTGTTCCCCCAATCTATCTTCCCATGGTTGAAGTCTCCCATGATTAGAAGTCTGGATCCGTTCCTGCTAGCCACAGAAGCTGCTCTCTCTATTATATTGATGGTGGCCATGTTGTTTCTATCATATTCCTGTCTGGGTCTTCTGTCATTCGGTGGGGGGTTATATATGACTACTATTATAATTTTCTGTCCTCCAGTTGCAATGGTGCCTGATATGTAGTCCCTGAAACCTTCACAGTTCTGAATTACCATCTCTTCGAAACTCCAACCTTCTCTTAGTAGCAAAGCCACACCACCTCCTCCTCTCCCTTCTCTCTCTTTCCTCACTACATAGTAGCCCTGTGGAAACACTGCATTTGTTATGATTTTCGTTAGCTTTGTTTCTGTGAGTGCTATTATGTCTGGGTTTTCTTCTAGTGCCCACTCTCCAAGTTCACTAGTTTTATTTGTAATCCCATCTATGTTAGTGTACATCGCCTTGAAGCTCACTTTCTTCTGTTCATTTACATATCCCTTTCTTGGCGAGTATTCTACTGGTGTGGGAAGCTGTTCCGTGGGTGAGAGGATCTGTGAGGTGGTTTGCAGGGTCGCAGAGGGTTTTGGGGTGGGGGTGGGGGTTTAAGGGAAGGGGGAACGGGTAGGGTGTGGGTTAAGGAGATAGGGGGGACATGGAGGATACGGGGTGAGGGGGAGGAGGAATAGGGAGGGTATGGGATGAAGGGGGAAGGGGGACTGGGGGGGAAAGGTGGGAGGGGGGACATGATGGGAATGGGGATGGGGTGTCGGGGTCAGAATGGGGTGGGGGGGGGGGGAGGGTTGGGTGGGGGCAGGTAGGGTGAGAGGAAGGAAGGGTGGACATGTATTCATGTTCAGGATTTATTGAGAGGAATGTGATAATATCAGCCGTTCTGTGGCTCGTCTTAGCAATGTTTGTAGTATATTTTAGGCAGTTTCTTGCATCAGGTGCTGTCTGCTGGGGCGTCGTCTGCTGGGGCGTCGTCTGCTGGGGCGTCGTCTGCTGGGGCGTCGTCTGCTGGGGCGTCGTCTGCTGGGGCGTCGACTGCTGGGGCGTCGTCTGCTGGGGCGTCGTCTGCTGGGGCGTCGTCTGCTGGGGCGTCGACTGCTGGGGCGTCGTCTGCTGGGGCGTCGTCTGCTGGGGCGTCGACTGCTGGGGCGTCGTCTGCTGGGGCGTCGACTGCTGGGGCGTCGTCTGCTGGGGCGTCGTCTGCTGGGGCGTCGTCTGCTGGGGCGTCGTCTGCTGGGGCGTCGACTGCTGGGGCGTCGTCTGCTGGGGCGTCGTCTGCTGGGGCGTCGACTGCTGGGGCGTCGACTGCTAGCTCCATGTCGTTCCATGCTGTGTTGCTGTGTTTTGATTTCATCACAACACCCACCAGAACTCCTTGTTAGTTCGTTATGCTGCAAATTTGCAGCATAACGAACTAACGAACATAATATATATATATATATATATATATATATATATATATATGTCGTACCTAGTAGCCAGAACTCACTTTTTGGCCTACTATGCAAGCCCCGATTTGCCTAATAAGCCAAGTTTTCCTGAATTAATATATTTTCTCAAATTTTTTTCTTATGAAATGATAAAGCTACCCATTTCATTATGTATGAGGTCAATTTATTTCATTGGAGTTAAAATTAACGTAGATATATGACCGAACCTAACTAACCCTACCTAACCTAACCTAACCTATCTTTATAGGTTAGGTTAAATTAGGTAGCCGAAAAAGTTAGGTTAGGTAAGGTTAGGTAGGTTAGGTAGTCGAAAAACAATTAATTCATCAAAACTTGGCCTATTAGGCAAATTGGGCCTTGCATAGTAGGCTGACAAGTGCGTTCTGGCTACTAGGTACGACATATATATTATATATATATATATATATATATATATATATATATATATATATATATATATATATATATATATATATATATATATATATATATATATATATCTATATATATATATAATATATATATATATATATTATGTTGTACCTAGTAGCCAGAACGCACTTCTCAGCCTACTATGCAAGGCCCGATTTGCCTAATAAGCAAGTTTTCATGAATTAGTTGTTTTTGACTACCTAACCTACCTAACCTAACCTAACCTAACTTTTTCGGCTACCTAACATAACCTAACCTATAAAGATAGGTTAGGTTAGGTTAGGTAGGGTGTTAGGTTCGGTCATATATCTATGTTAATTTTAACTCCAATAAAAAAAATTGACCTCATACATAATGAAATGGGTGGCTTTATCATTTCATAAGAAAAAAATTAGTGAAAATATATTAATTCAGGAAAACTTGGCTTATTAGGCAAATCGGGCCTTGGATTGTAACGGGGGGGGGGGAATGAAATGAGCATATAGAGCGAGTGGGAAGTGAGTAGGAGAAGTAGAAGAGGTAGAAGGAGGGGTAGATAAGTAGAAGTAGGAAAGTAGATAGTAGAAGTAGAAAATAGAAGAAGTGGAAATAGAAGATAGAAAATGCTGCCACCATCCATTCTAAATCATCTACATACAAGACAAGGAATGGAACTTGTCTGTATCAACATAATATACTCAAAGATGTTATTACCATGTTTCAACTCTAAACATGTACTCATTAATTTCAAGAACCAGTAACCGCTGAGATTTTCTCATCTCACTCAAAACTCTAGGAACAAAGTTAAACACAATTTAAATAATAGCTTTCAATTATATTTCACATACTAAGTATCAATAATTTAAGCAAGTATAAACTGTTCAAGCTTAATATTTCAAAGTGAGTCATCATCCAAGAATTCGAGAACCCTACAACTCGACTGCCCCTGATCATCACACAACACTTGTAAACACGACTAAGTCACCTTAATGTTCAACTCACCAAGTGTCTGAGCTCCGTGGAATAGAGAGGGGGGGGGGTCTGTAGTTGACAGAGACTGTCCCGCCCCCGCCGGCTGACAGCCTCGGGCTAGGCTGTCCTTAGGTCTGCTCCGCTGGCTGTTCTTGTCTTTTGCTCTGCTTCTTCTGTCCTTCTCCTCTCCTCTCGAATCGATATCTCCCCGAGTATATATTGGGAAACCTGGTAGCTACCGCTCCTGTGCCAGGTAAGTCCACTACGGGCTCTACCATAGCCCGTGGCTACTTGCCCCGCTCCTGTGCCAGGTAAGTTACGGGCTCACCATAGCCCGTGCTACTTGGAACTTGTTCCGAGTAGCTGAATCTATAATAACAGCTAACTCGCCCACAAGTTAGATAGCCTGGGGCACTCTACCAGCAACTCCTTAAACGTCGGCATGTTTGAAGGCTACCCGGCTCACTTATAAGATTAGCGAGAGCCAGGTGAGATTCGCCTGGCTGACCTCAGGTCACTAGGTGTCAATTAACACTTAGAGGGGTGAGATCCAGGCCAGACACGTTGGCGTCTTCAAAGTGCCTTGTCTGTGACTCATATATCTCCATGTATGATTACATAAAACTAAACCAAAACACTTTACAGTGTTACCGCATAGTAGGCTGAAAGTGCGTTCTGGCTACTAAGTACGACATATANCTCCACAGCCGCCATTGGCACCATGAGGCACAGGGCCACACCCACATAGATGCTACCATGACACAGCCTTAGTGGGCCCTTACTACAGGCTCAGATAAGGCCATTCTAGTTATTGTAGTAGTAGTATTCATAACTAGTAATAATTGTTGAAATAATAGTAGATTAGACCACCATATGTGGTATGATAAAATAATATAATTAAACTTAGGTAAACAATTTGTAGTTTAAGAAGGAGCCATTACAAAGTGGTTTAAGCTACAAATTGTCCCCCCCAATTTGTGTGAGATTAATTTCAGGCAGTTTTAACAAGTACATACAGTCCACTCAATTTCTTACCTACTAAGAAAAAATAAGATAAACTTTAACTTATTGAAGTCAATTAAAAGGAGATATACTGCCTGGAGTTTTTACCACATTCTCATAGTCAAAACTGTTACTCAAAGGCATAGCTGCAAATATTTTCTGTGCCTTTCCCACCAACTGACCTTGAAGAAGAGATACCCATTGTATTTCAGACCATTCCATACTCCGTGCTAACTTTTCAAAATGAATGAAGAACTGGTCTGGGTCAGTCTCACAAAATAGAGGAAACTTGACATTTTTGTTAATCTTTAACTGCCCAGGTGTTCCTAAATCGTCAACACTGGTATTTTCTAATTTATTTCCCAATTCTACTAGCCTAATCTGTAACTCTCATTTTTTCTAAGCTTGCTCCACTTCTAACTTCTTCATAGCTAGTTCTTGAGCTTGCTCTGCCTCTATCCTCTTCCGAGCTTGCTCTGCCTCTATCCTCTTCTGAGCTTGCTCTGCCTCTATCCTCTTCTGAGCTTGCTCTGCCTCTAGCCTCTTCTGAGCTTGCTCTGCCTCTAGCCTCTTCTGAGCTTACTCTGCCTCTAGCCTCTTCTGAGCTTGCTCTGCCTCTAGCCTCTTCTGAGCTTGCTCTGCCTCTAGCCTCTTCTGAGCTTGCTCTGCCTCTATCCTCTTCTGAGCTTGCTCTGCCTCTAGCCTCTTCTGAGCTTGCTCTGCCTCTAGCCTCTTCTGAGCTTGCTCTGCCTCTAGCCTCTTCTGAGCTTGCTCTGCCTCTAGCCTCTTCTGAGCTTGCTCTGCCTCTAGCCTCTTCTGAGCTTGCTCTGCCTCTAGCCTCTTCTGAGCTTGCTTTGCCTCTAGCCTCTTCTGAGCTTGCTCTGCCTCTAGCCTCTACTGAGCTTGCTCTGCCTCTAGCCTCTTCTGAACTTGCTCTGCCTCTACCCTCTTCTGAGCTTGCTCTGCCTCAAACTGCAACTTCTTTAGTTCCAATTCTGCCTGCCACTGCAACTGAGTCTTCGCCTTTCCTGTGGTTGCAACATTTGCACCACTGGTGGACGGGGACTGCTCTAATATTTCCTGTGGGAGAATTTGCTCATCTACCCAGTGTATCATTATCTCAGCAGTTCCGTCATCATCATTCCCATGTGCAATAATAGTCCATAGTGCTTGTCAACAGTCACTAGGATAGACTTTTTTGCCGCTTTCAAACCCTCAACACTAGGATTGTCAACAATTTGTTATGCTACCAAATCCATTTTTAGTGTGCTAAGATACAGCAGACTCCAACACAAAATTTATGAATCTGCACCACCTTTCTCTTTTTAGGCTGAGAATTTGTTTTGAAAACTGATAAGGACAGTGCTTAGTTCACTTGACTGCCCTATCAACTGATAAATTTTTTGCACTCGAGAACACACACAAAAATTTCTTAAAGCACTTATCATAAAGATTAATAAAATGTGCATCAATAAGTAATAAAGCACATATACATATTATACCAATATTAAAAATATTTTAAATTTCTACACAAGTTAAAGTGAATAAATAAGCTACATAATTTTTATGTCAGGTTACACCTACAGGCTATCCACTTATTAGGCTTTCGATCAGGCTGCTCAATATGTGAGGTGCTCTCGGACAGGCTGCCCAATTGTATCACGGTCTGTGTCTTACTGATGTTATCAGTAGTGACGTGATTTTGTTGTCATAGAGACCTGTCAAGAATTTGGTGGTGGTGGACCTTAAAATGTTGTCTAGAGGTAAATCAAGGAGCAAGGAAAACAGCCTAGTACAGTCACAAATTTATACGTATAAGTCACACATGAATACATTCAACAAGGCGATTTCCTCACAACATAAGATCACTATGTATTAGTATTATAACCTCAAGTGGCTCTGGCCACCCCACGGCTCACCGTCCCATACCTGGTACCGTGCACCCAGCCACCACAGCTATCATCCAATGACACATATATTTAAACCTCTAGGAAACCTGGACTCTTATAAAACCTCTCCAACTACGGTAATATTACTCTACCCTATCTTGCAACCCTGGTTATATACAAGGATAGGCTTATCTGACTGTACGGCTGGAGAAAACCCCTCAAATAGCAGGAACGGTCGGAAGCGATACACCTCCCCCCTCCAGTCAAGATGGCGTCCACCTCTCTTGCATCATCGCCCCTTAATACTCTATTCTTTACATTTGCAATTAAACCCTTTATTGATTTTATTTACCATATTCCCCATGCATGCTTTTTGATTGAGTCCATTTTTCCCTCACATAGTTAGGCTATTCCAGTTCACATTATTTCTGACAATCTCCAGCTGAGAAGGCACTACTTTACTGGGCGGAGTATTACTGGTGACTCACGGCTTCTCTAAACTCAGCTGTGGATTTATTCTAATAAACACTCTCCACTGAGTCCACCAACATTTTATAATTGAAACTAACCTCCACAGGAGGTAAGGTTCGTAACAAGGAACACAAATGCGAACAAGCCTGAATGGTCGTCATGCATATATGCAACTGAAAACTCACACCCCAGAAGAGACTGGGGTGATGTATGGCAAGAGTCATAGGGGGGCCTGGGTCGACCACCATGCCTCCCATTAACAAAGATCGGCTCCTATTCCAAATCCCATGTGATCTGTGAAATATGAATCGTGGGTTTGAGTATAAATATTACGAGAGATCTGGGACGCTCCAGTGAGCACCTACACCTGTTGCTTGACGGTTGAGAGGCGGGACCAAAGAGCCAGAGCTCAACCCCCGCAAACATAACTAGGTGAGTACAGAACGGCACTCTTGGACGCTCCAGTGAGCACCTACACCTGTTGCTTGACGGTTGAGAGGCGGGACCAAAGAGCCAGAGCTCAACCCCCGCAAACATAACTAGGTGAGTACAGAACGGCACTCTTGGACGCTCCAGTGAGCACCTACAGGAAGGTCGGCGCTCTTGGTCGCTCCAGTGAGCACCTTCAGGAAGGTCGGCGCTCTTGGTCGCTCCAGTGAGCACCTTCAGGAAGGTCGGCGCTCTTGGTCGCTCCAGTGAGCACCTTCAGGAAGGTCGGCGCTCTTGGTCGCTCCAGTGAGCACCTTCAGGAAGGTCGGCGCTCTTGGTCGCTCCAGTGAGCACCTTCAGGAAGGTCGGCGCTCTTGGTCGCTCCAGTGAGCACCTTCAGGAAGGTCGGCGCTCTTGGTCGCTCCAGTGAGCACCTTCAGGAAGGTCGGCGCTCTTGGTCGCTCCAGTGAGCACCAACAGGAAGGATGTAACGCCGACGTCTTGATTATAGCGCCGTTAACTATATGAATATTTTCCAGGTGTCGTTGTGGATGGACGGTGAGTGGTGTGGGCGGACGGTGGGTGGTGTTATGATTCTCAGTCAAGATATAATATATCTGGCTCTCCTGGTGTCCGAGTTATTCCCCATTCCTGAACGCTCAGGCCTGACGCAGGAGGGATGGCTTGTGTTCCATGTGGTCAGTCTGAGGTCATATTGATGAGGAGGGACCAGTGTGGAGGTGTTTATGGACCGCGGCTAAGTGCTGGGTTTGGGGGAGATGGTGAGAGCAGGAGGCAGTTTGGTCAAGAGGAAGGATGGATGACGTCACCAGTAGCAGGGCTTTGCTATAAGGTAAACACACAGGATAAAGTGCACACAGCCCCTGTCCCTAGGAAGGGGCAGGACTGTGTTATGATCGCCGTCTATTTAAGTCCTCTCCGTCATCAAGAGTCATTTATTGCCACTATAAGTAGATACTAGACTGCCCAAAGAATGTTTTGAGTTATAAATGAAAGTGCAAGAGGCACGAGTTTGGTGTAAAATTTGGTTTTAAGCAATTGGCTGGAAGGAGGAAATAGCAAGAAGCTTGTAACACTTCAACAGGACGACAAGTAAGTGTAAATAACCCTTTCACTTAGAGCAAAACCAATGATTACTGAGTGTTTACCTGCCCAGATGAACGGACATTAATCCACAGTGAGAGAACATGTGATAAATGTTGGCCCAACTAGTAGAGACAGTGGTGGAGGGACTCCAATCCGTCGTAGTTTATCACTGTTGACGACACTTCCTAATACACGAGCGAGGAGAGTGGTGATGATCTATGAAGTACACGACCTTACGGGAGTATAGCACCACACGAGGCGGGGGAGCGCCCCGTGGACCAGACCCACATCGTTCTACAAGGACCGAGGACAGTCGTGAGTGTCGTTGGAGAGGAACCCTTGTGAGAGGTCAGCGACAACCTCGAGGTTGTGCAGTGGAAGAAGAGGACTCTAGGAGCCAGGTCTGACGTCACAAAGCAGCAGGTGGAGGAGTGGCGTCACGGAAGCAGTAGCCGCAACAGCGAGGCAGTGACCGGAGTGTAACTCCGGTCACTGTTGAATACATCAGCTGTCTACCTGATGTATTTAATGAGATCAATGGAAATAACTGGTAAAGTAAGACGCTGGATACTCAGTTTTCTGTCGAACAGAACACAAAAAGGATCAGTCAACCATATAAAATCGAGTCCAAGCGCAGTTAAAACCTCTGTACCTAAAGGTACAGTCCTTGCACCACTGCTTTTCCTTATTCTCATATCAGATATAGACTCGAATACAAGGCACAGCTTCGTATCATCCTTTGCAGATGATACGAAAATCAGCATTAAAATTACCTCTGCTGAAGACATTGAAAACCTACATTGAGGTCCCTGTGTTGATGCTGAGGTCCTTGTGTTGTTGCTGAGGTCCTTGTGTTGTTGATGAGGTCCCTGTGTTGATGCTGAGGTCTCTGTGTTGTTGTTGAGATCCCTGTGTTCATGGTGAGGTCCCTGTGTTGTTGCTGAGGTCCCTGTGTTGTTCCAGAGGTCCCTGAGTTGTTGTTGAGGTCCCTGTGTTGATGCTGAGGTCCCTGTGTTGTTCCAGAGGTCCCTGAGTTGTTGTTGAGGTCCCTGTGTTGATGCTGAGGTCCCTGTGTTGTTCCAGAGGTCCCTGTGTTGTTGTTGAGGTCCCTGTGTTGATGCTGAGGTCCCTGTGTTGATGCTGAGGTCCCTGTGTTGTTCCAGAGGTCCCTGTGTTGTTGCTGAGGTCCCTGTGTTATTGCTGAGGTCCCTGTGTTGATGCTGAGGTCCCTGTGTTGTTCCAGAGGTCCCTGTGTTGTTGTTGAGGTCCCTGTGTTGTTGCAGAGGTCCCTGTGTTGTTCCAGAGGTCCCTGTGTTGTTCCAGAGGTCCCTGTGTTGTTGTTGAGGGGCCTGTGTTTTTGTTGAGGTCCCTGTGTTGACACTGAGGTCCCTGTTTTCTTCCTAAGGTCCCTATGTTGATGCTGAGGTCCCTGTGTTGTTGTTGAGGTCCCTGTGTTGTTGTTGAGGTCCCTGTGTTGTTGTTGAGGTCCCTGTGTTGTTGTTGAGGTCCCTGTGTTGTTGTTGAGGTCCCTGTGTTGACACTGAGGTCCCTGTTTTCTTCCTAAGGTCCCTATGTTGATGCTGAGGTCCCTGTGTTGTTGCTGAGGTCCCTGAGTTGATGCTGAAGTTCTTATGTTGATGCTGAGGTCCCTGTGTTGATGCTGAGGTCCCTGTGTTGATGCTGAGGTCCCTGTGTTGTTGCTGAAGTCCCTATATTGATGCCGAGGTCCCTGTGTTGATGGTGAGGTCCCTGTGTTGTTCCAGAGGTCCCTGTGTTATTGTTGAGGTCCCTGTGTTGACACTGAGGTCCCTGTTTTCTTCCTAATGTCCCTATGTTGATGCTGAGGTCCCTGTGTTGTTGCTGAGGTCCCTGAGTTGATGCTGAAGTCCCTATGTTGATGCTGAGGTCCCTGTGATGATGCTGAAGTCCCTGTGTTGATGCTGAGGTCCTTGTGTTGATGCTGAAGTCCCTATGTTGATGCTGAGGTCCCTATGTTGCTGCTGAGGTCCCTGTGTTGTTGCTGAGGTCCCTGAGTTGATGCTGAAGTCCCTATGTTGATGCTGAGGTCCCTGTGATGATGCTGAGGTCCCTGTGTTGATGCTGGGGTCCTTGTGTTGATGCTGAAGTCCCTGTGTTAATACTGCGGTACTTGTGCTGTTGCTGAGGTCCCTGTGTTGTTCCAGAGGTTCCTGTGTTGTTGTTGAGGTCCCTGTGTTGACACTGAGGCCCCTGTTTTCTTCCTAAGGTCCCTATGTTGATGCTGAGGTCCCTGTGTTGATGCTGAAATCCCTATGTTGATGCTGAGGTCCCTATGTTGCTGCTGAGGTCCCTGTGTTGATGCTGCGGTACTTGTGCTGTTGCTGAGGTCCCTGTGTTGACACTGAGGTCCCTGTTTTCTTCCTAAGGTTCCTATGTTGTTCCTGAGGTCCCTGTGTTGTCCCTGAGGTCCCTGTGTTGTTGCTGAGGTCCCTGTGTTGATGCTGAGATCCCTGTGTTGTTCCCGAGGTCCCTGTGTTGATACTGAGGTCCCTGTACTCTCCTAGTTGCTCACCTAGTTGTGCTTGCGGGAGTTGAGCTCTGGCTCTTTGGTCCCGCCTCTCAACCGTCAATCAACAGGTGTACAGTTTCCTGAGCCTATTGGGCTCTATCATATCTACACTTGAAACTGTGTATGGAGTCAGCCTTCACCACATCACTTCCTAATACATTCCATTTGTCAACCACTCTGACACTAAAAAAGTTCTTTCTAATATCTCTATGGCTCATTTGGGCACTCAGTTTCCACCTGTGTCCCCTAGTGCGTGTGCCCCTTGTGTTAAACAGCCTGTCTTTATCAACCCTGTCGATTCCCTTGAGAATCTTGAATGTGGTGATCATGTCCCCCCTAACTCTTCTGTCTTCCAACGAAGTGAGGTTTAATTCCCGTAGTCTCTCCTCGTAGCTCATACCTCTCAGCTCGGGTACTAGTCTGGTGGCAAACCTTTGAACCTTTTCCAGTTTAGTCTTATGCTTGACTAGATATGGACTCCATGCTAGAGCCGCATACTCCAGAATTGGTCTGATATATGTGGTATATAATGTTCTGAAAGATTCCTTACACAAGTTTCTAAAGGCCGTTTTTATGTTAGCCAACCTGGCATATGCTGCTGATGTTATCCTCTTGATATGAGCTTCAGGGGACAGGTCTGGCGTGATATCAACCCCCAGGCCTTTCTCTCTCTCTGATTCTTGAAGTATTTCATCTCACAAATGATACCTTGTATCTGGTCTCCTGCTTCCTACCCCTATCTTCATTACATTACATTTGCTTGGGTTAAACTCTAACAGCCATTTGTTCGACCATTCCTGCAGCTTGTCCAGGTCTTCTTGAAGCCTCAAGCTGTCCTCCTCTGTCTTAATCCTTCTCATAATTTTGGCGTCGTCAGCAAACATTGAGAGGAATGAGTCTATACCCTCTGGGAGATCATTTACGTATATCAGAAACAGGATAGGTCCAAGTACAGAGCCCTGTGGGACTCCACTGGTGACTTCACGCCATTCTGAGGTCTCACCCCTCACCCCTGTGTTGATGCTGAGGTCCCTGTTTTGTTTCTGAGGTCCCTGTGTTGTTGTTGAGGTCCCTGTGTTGTTCCTGAGGTCCCTGTGTTGTTGCTGAAGTCCCTGTGTTGATGCTAAGGTCCCTGTGTTGATGCTGAGGTCCCTGTGTTGTTGCTGAGATCCCTGTGTTGTTCCTGAGGTCTCTGTGTTGTTGCTGAGGTCCCTGTGTTGTTGCTGAGGTCCCTGTGTTGTTGTTGAGGTCCCTGTGTTGTTGTTGAGGTCCCTGTGTTGTTGTTGATGTCCCTGTGTTGTTGCTGAGGTCCCTGTGTTGTTGTTGAGGTCCCTGTACTGTTGTTGAGGTCCCTGTGTTGTTGTTGAGGTCCCTGTGTTGTTGTTGAGGTCCCTGTGTTGTTGTTGATGTCCCTGTGTTGTTGTTGAGGTCCCTGTGTTGTTGTTGATGTCCCTGTGTTGTTGCTGAGGTCCCTGTGTTGTTGTTGAGGTCCCTGTAATGTTGCTGAGGTCCCTGTGTTGATGCTGAGGTCCCTGTGTTGTTGTTGAGGTCCCTGTGTTGTTGTTGAGGACCCTGTACTGTTGCTGAGGTCCCTGTGTTGTTGAGGTCCCTGTGTTGTTGAGGTCCCTGTACTGTTGAGGTCCCTGTACTGTTGTTGAGGTCCCTGTGTTGTTGCTGAGGTCCCTGTGTTGTTGCTGAGGTCCCTGTGTTGTTGCTGAGGTCCCTGTGTTGTTACTGAGGTCCCTGTGTTGTTGCTGAGGTCCCTGTGTTGTTGCGGAGGTCCCTGTGTTGTTGAGGTCCCTGTACTGTTGTTGAGGTCCCTGTGTTGTTGAGGTCCCTGTGTTGTTGAGGTCCCTGTACTGTTGTTGAGGTCCCTGTACTGTTGTTGAGGTCCCTGTACTGTTGCTGAGGTCCCTATACTGTTGCTGAGGTCCCTGTACTGTTGTTGAGGTCCCTGTACTGTTGTTGAGGTCCCTGTACTGTTGTTGAGGTCCCTGTACTGTTGTTGAGGTCCCTGTACTGTTATTGAGGTCCCTGTACTGTTGCTGAGGTCCCTGTACTGTTGTTGAGGTCCCTGTACTGTTGCTGAGGTCCCTGTACTGTTGTTGAGGTCCCTGTACTGTTGCTGAGGTCCCTGTACTGTTGTTGAGGTCCCTGTACTGTTGCTGAGGTCCCTGTGTTGATGCTGAGGTCCCTGTGTTGTTGTTGAGGTCCCTGTGTTGTTGTTGAGGACCCTGTACTGTTGCTGAGGTCCCTGTGTTGTTGAGGTCCCTGTGTTGTTGAGGTCCCTGTACTGTTGAGGTCCCTGTACTGTTGTTGAGGTCCCTGTGTTGTTGCTGAGGTCCCTGTGTTGTTGCTGAGGTCCCTGTGTTGTTACTGAGGTCCTTGTGTTGTTGCTGAGGTCCCTGTGTTGTTGCGGAGGTCCCTGTGTTGTTGAGGTCCCTGTACTGTTGTTGAGGTCCCTGTGTTGTTGAGGTCCCTGTGTTGTTGAGGTCCCTGTACTGTTGTTGAGGTCCCTGTACTGTTGTTGAGGTCCCTGTACTGTTGTTGAGGTCCCTGTACTGTTGTTGAGGTCCCTGTACTGTTGTTGAGGTCCCTGTACTGTTGTTGAGGTCCCTGTACTGTTGTTGAGGTCCCTGTACTGTTGTTGAGGTCCCTGTACTGTTGTTGAGGTCCCTGTACTGTTGTTGAGGTCCCTGTACTGTTGTTGAGGTCCCTGTACTGTTGTTGAGGTCCCTGTACTGTTGTTGAGGTCCCTGTACTGTTGCTGAGGTCCATGTACTGTTGTTGAGGTCCCTGTACTGTTGCTGAGGTCCCTGTACTGTTGTTGAGGTCCCTGTACTGTTGCTGAGGTCCCTGTACTGTTGTTGAGGTCCCTGTACTGTTGTTGAGGTCCCTGTACTGTTGTTGAGGTCCCTGTACTGTTGCTGAGGTCCCTGTACTGTTGTTGAGGTCCCTGTGTTGCTGAGGTCCCTGTGTTGTTGAGGTCCCTGTGTTGTTGAGGTCCCTGTGTTGTTGAGGTCCCTGTGTTGTTGAGGTCCCTGTACTGTTGTTGAGGTCCCTGTACTCCTGGTCAACATATGGGTAAAGTGCTGATTCAGAAGACACTTCTTCCTCCCAGCTTCCCCTGTAACAGCTGTGACGTGAAAGATGCAGGTCGCTGATTGCCTGGAAACTCACTTGAGTGGTGGAAGCTAGAGGCTGGAGACGCAATTCGTTGCTCTTCCATTTTTAGGTGGGAATTCTACTTGCAACGGCCAGGAAGAGGCCCATAGACAGTGAGAGTGAGAAGCAGTAGAGGACGAGCAGCTCCTGTGTCGTCCTTACTCTGCTCCTCCACACCGACCGGCAAGCAAGCCGGTGAAGCCAGGGGCGACGTCGTGAATGGCGGCCAGTTTGTACAGACCCCAAGAAATTACGAAGTCCAGTGGAGAAGGAGGAACTATTAGGTGTGGCAGGAGAGGCAATATTAGGTGTGGCAGGAGAGGCAATATTGGGTGTGGCAGGAGAGGCAATATTGGGTGTGGCAGGGGAGGCAATATTAGGTGTGGCAGGAGAGGCAATATTGGGTGTGGCAGGAGAGGCAATATTGGGTGTGGCAGGAGAGGCAATATTGGGTGTGGCAGGAGAGGCAATATTAGGTGTGGCAGGAGAGGCAATATTGGGTGTGGCAGGAGAGGCAATATTAGGTGTGGCAGGGGAGGCAATATTAGGTGTGGCAGGAGAGGCAATATTAGGTGTGGCAGGAGAGGCAATATTAGGTGTGGCAGGAGAGGCAATATTGGGTGTGGCAGGAGAGGCAATATTAGGTGTGGCAGGGGAGGCAATATTAGGTGTGGCAGGAGAGGCAATATTAGGTGTGGCAGGAGAGGCAATATTAGGTGTGGCAGGGGAGGCAATATTAGGTGTGGCAGGGGAGGCAATATTAGGTGTGGCCGGAGAGGCAATATTAGGTGTGGCAGGAGAGGCAATATTGGGTGTGGCAGGAGAGGCAATATTAGGTGTGGCAGGGGAGGCAATATTGGGTGTGGCAGGAGAGGCAATATTAGGTGTGGCAGGGGAGGCAATATTAGGTGTGGCAGGAGAGGCAATATTAGGTGTGGCAGGAGAGGCAATATTAGGTGTGGCAGGAGAGGCAATATTAGGTGTGGCAGGAGAGGCAATATTGGGTGTGGCAGGAGAGGCAATATTAGGTGTGGCAGGGGAGGCAATATTAGGTGTGGCAGGAGAGGAAGTCCGCGTATAGCTCCCACTTCCTGGCACGCCAGCAAGAGACCGACAGAGGCGGGATTTGCTGTGATTTCATTATGCCGTTTAGTATATCGTCCAGCGTCGCAGTATTTAGTGGGGACCTGACAGCTGAGTGGACAGCGCTCGGCGTTCGTAGTCCTAAGGTCCGCGTTCGATCCCCAGTGGAGGCGAAAACAAATAGGCTGACTTTCTTTCACCCCGATGCACCTGTTCATCAAGTTGTTAATAGGTACCCGGGAGTTAGACAGCTGCTACGGGCTGCTTCCTGGGAATGTGTGTGTGAAAATTAGGAATAAGGACGTGCTCGAAACGCTGCGTGCTAGTGGCCGCACAAGAATGTAGAGAACTGTATATATAAATACTCTTCTATATAAATAAAAATGGAAATGTTCGTTTGTTCAAAATCGCTAATCTCCGAGTTATTCACCGATTGCTTTGAAATTTTAACACAACGTTCCATTCGCATCCGGCCAGGTTTATATATACATGCTATATAGATGTCACGTCTGTGAAGGTAAAAAACATACTTTTTCTGAAAAACTGTGTTTTTCATATGAGGAAAATCTTCGAAACCTCCTTACCGATTGCTTTGAAATTTTGACACAACGTTGCATTCGAATAGCCGCGTCTTTTTATATGCCTACTATATAGATGCCACCTCTGTGACAGGTAAAAACATGCGTTTTTGAAAAACAGCGCCATCTGTTGCACATAATAGAAATATGTACGGTATACTAAATATGTCACGAATTCAATTTCAATGTTTCCGATTGTATTGATAATTTTTGCCATAGATTTCGACTTATTATATTTTTTATTGAATTATTTTGTGACATTGTGTTGTAATTGATCTTTGTTGTTTACCATACCGTTCATTTCGTAAGTATAAATATAGATGCCACACCTGTGACAGGTAAAACTATGCTTTTCTTGACAAACAGCGCCATCTGTTGCATGTAAGAGCAACACACATGCTATACTAAATATGTTACAATTCCATTTCAATGTTTCTGATTGCATTGATAAATTGAATTTTCAAAGATTTTGATTTATTTTCATTTTGATTTAATTATTTTGTGTGAATTTCATTGGAATTGAGCTGTGTTGTTTACCAGACTGTTCATTTCATGAGTACAGTTTATTTTTTTATTTTTTTCATATTTTCATTTCATTTTTTAACTGTTTTTATTATATTTCAGTGATGGGAACATCAGATCACTTGATGTTCCCAATTTTCTGATGGGAACATCAGACCATTTGGGAAGGCATCGGACGAGGGAGTGGGGAATGGTTGGGAGGACGAGGGGACGGAAGTGAGAGATGGTGGGGAGGACGAGGGGACAAGTGAGGGGGTAATGGTGGGGAGGACGAGGGGGACAACGGAGAGGGTAATGGTGGGGAAGGACGAGGTGACGGGGGAGTTTGGGATGGTGGGGACGAGGGGATGGGGGAATGGAGAATGGTGGGGAGGACAAAGGGACAGGGAGTGGGGCATGGTGGGGAGGACGAGGGGACGGTGGAGTGGGGAATGGTTGGGAGGCCGAGGAGACGGGTGAGGGGGGAATGGTGGGGAGGACTGGGGGACAGGGAAGGTTGCTGTGGCCTGGTACTGGTAGTCAATATAAATAAAAATGGAAATGTTCGTTTGTTCATAACCGCTAATCTCCGAAAGTTATTCACCGATTGCTTTGAAATTTTCACACGACGTTCCATTCGCATCCGAGCGAGTTTTTATATACACTCTATATAAATTTCACGTCTGTGACGGTAAAAACCATGTTTTTTTAACTGTGTTTTTCATGTGTTTTTCATGTGAGGGAAATCTTCGAAACATTTTTACCGATTTCTTTGAAATTTTCACACAATGTTTCATTAGCATCCGGCGAGGTTTTTATATACATACTATATAGATGTCACATCTGTGACGGTAAAAACACATGCTTTTTCTGAAAAACTGTGTTTTTCATGTGAGGGATATCTTCGAAACCTCTTTACTGATTGCTTTGAAATTTTGACACAACGTTGCATTCGAATAGGCGCGTCTTTTTATGTATCTACTATATACATGCCTCTCCTGTGACAGGATTTTTTTTAAACAGTGCCATCTGTTGGACTTAAGAGCAACACACGCTATAATCTCCAAAAGTTCTTTACCGATTGCTTTGAAATTTGAACACAACGTTGCATTTGAATAGGCGCGTCTTTTTATATACCTACTATATAGATGCCACCCCTGTGACAGGTAAAACATGCTGTTTTGGAAAACAGCGCCATCTGTTGCACATAATAGCAACATTCACGCTATACTAAATATGTCACGAATTCCATTTCAATGTTTCCGATTGCATTGATAAATTTTATTTTCATTGATTTCGATTTATTTTATTTTTTATTGTTTTATTTTGTGTGACATTGTGGTGGAATTGAGCTGTGTTGTTTACCATACCGTTCATTTCGTAAGTATAAGTATAGATGCCACACCTGTTTCAGGTAAAACTATGCTTTTCTTGACAAACAACGCCATCTGTTGATTGTAAGAGCAAACACACATGCTATACTAAATATGTTTCAATTCCATTTCAATGTTTCTGATTGCATTGATAAAATGAATTTCATATATTTTGACTTATTATCATTTTGATTTAATTATTTTGCGTGAATTGCGTTGGAATTGAGCTGTTTTGTGTACCATACCGTTCATTTCGTGAGTATAGTTTATTTTTGATTTTTCATATTTTCATTGAAATTTTTAACGTTTTTCTGTATTTCAGTGATGGGAACATCAGATCACTTGACGTTCTCAATTTTCTGATGGGAACATCAGACCATTTGGGAAGGTATCGGACGAGGGAGTGGGGAATTGTGGGGATGACAAGGGGACAGGGAGTGGTGCTGGTGGGAAGGAAGAGGTAATGGTGGAGGGGGAATGGTTGGGAGGCCGAGGAGACGGGTGAGGAGAGAATGGTGGGGAGGACTGGGGGACAGGGAAGGTTGCTGAGCCGCAGCAACGCGTGGCCGTGGCCGGGCACTGCTAGTTATAAATATAAATGTAAATGTTCGTTGGTCATAACCGCTAATCTCCGAAAGTTCTCACCGATTGCTTTGAAATTTTCACACGATGTTCCATTCGCATCCTAGCGGGTTTTTATATACATACTATATAGATATCACGTCTGTGACGGTAAAAAAAA
>WNGS01165058.1:0-16367 GCA_020271785.1 Procambarus virginalis | reverse complement strand
GAATCGCACCCTATCTCAGGAACGGCGAAGAAGGTTAGGTAGCGAAATAGAAAAAATTGAACTCAAGCTACAAGAATCATACAAAACCCAGGAGAGGCAAAGAGAGCAAAAGGCCATCAGTGAAATAGAGAGAAACCCGAAATATTTTTCTCCTATGCAAAATCAAGATAAAAAACCACATCTAGTATCGGGCCCTGCGAAAGGAAGATGGACCTTTCACCGATGACAACAAAGAAATGAGCGAGCTACTGAGGAAGCAATACGACTCTGTTTTCAGCGAGCCATTAAACGCACTAAAGATCGATAACCCAAATGAATTTTTCATGGATATGATACCAACATCAAATCATATATCAGACGTCACCCTATCCCCACTGGACTTTGAAGAAGCCATAAACAGTATGCCTATGCACTCTGCACCAGGCCCGGATTCTTGGAACTCCATATTCATCAAGAACTGTAAAAAAAACCACTATCACAGGCCCTCCACATTCTGTGGAGACAAAGCCTAGATACTGGCGTTATTCCTGATATACTAAAAACAGCAGAGATAGCACCACTTCATGAAGGAGGAAATAAGGCAGAGGCAAAAAATTACAGACCGATAGCATTAGCATCGCACATCATTAAAATTTTTGAGAGAGTGCTAAGAAGTAAGCTCACAAAATACATGGAAGCACAGCATCTCCATAACCCCCGACAACATGGTTTCAGAACAGGGCGCTCTTGCCTGTCGCAGTTGCTGGACCACTATGATATGGCATTAGATGCTATGGAAGACAAACAAAATGCTGATGTAATTTACACAGATTTTGCAAAAGCTTTTGATAAATGTGACCATGGTGATATTGCACATAAAATGCGCTCAAAAGGAATTACCGGAAAAATAGGCAGATGGATCTACAATTTCCTGACCAACAGAACCCAATGTGTAATAGTCAACAAAATAAAATCCAGCCCATCAACCGTTAAGAGCTCAGTCCCTCAGGGTACTGTGCTTGCTCCAGTACTTTTTCTCATCCTCATATCGGACATAGACAAGAACACAACCTATAGCACTGTATCATCCTTTGCAGATGACACCAGGATCTTCATGAGAGTAGGCAACATAGAGGACACGGCAAACCTCCAGTCAGATGTAGATCAGGTCTTTCTATGGGCTACAGAAAATAATATGGTGTTTAACGAAGATAAGTTCCAGCTCATGCGCTATGGAAAAAATGAAAATATAAAAACGGAAACCACGTACAAGACTCAGACAAATCATAACATAGCACCAAAAGGCAATGTAAAGGATCTGGGTGTACTCATGTCGGAAGACCTTACCTTTAAAGAACACAATAAAGTGGCCGTCACAACTGCACGAAAAATGACAGGTTGGATAACAAAAACTTTTCACACTAGAGATGCTATACCGATGATGATGCTTTTCAAAACGCTTGTGCTCTCTAGAGTGGAGTACTGCTGCACAATGACAGCCCCTTTCAAAGCTGGAGAAATTGCTGACCTGGAGAGCGTGCAGAGATCCTTTACTGCTAGAATCCACTCGGTAAAACATCTAAACTATTGGGACCGACTAAAGAGCCTAAATCTGTACTCCCATGAGCGCAGACAGGAGAGATACATAATAATTTACACATGGAAAATATTAGAGGGGCTGGTCCCAAACCTGCAGACAGAAATAACATCACATGAGACCAGAAGACATGGCAGGATGTGCAGAATACCCCCGTTGAAAAACAGAGGTGCAACTGGTACTCTGAGAGAGAACTCTATCAACATCAGAGGCCCGAGACTGTTCAACACGCTTCCGCTACACATAAGGGGCATAACTGGCAAACCCCTCACAGTGTTCAAGAGAGAACTGGATAAGCACCTCCAAAGGATACCTGATCAACCAGGCTGTGACTCATATGTCAGACTGCGAGCAGCCGCGTCCAACAGCCTGGTTGATCAGTCCAGCAACCAGGAGGCCTGGTCGATGACCGGTCCGCGGGGACGCTAAGCCCCGGAAGCACCTCAAGGTAACCTCAAGGTAAGGTTGTGGACCTCAAAATGTTGCCTAGGGGTAAATCAAGGAGCAAGGAAAACAGCCTAATACATAGTCACAAATTTATTCGTGTAAGTCACACATGAATACATTCAACAAGGCGATTTCCTCACAACATAAGATCACTATGTATTAGTATTATAACCTCAAGTGGCTCTGGCCACCCCACGGCTCACCGTCCCATACCTGGTACCGTGCACCCAGCCACCACAGCTAGCATCCAATGACACATATATTTAAACCTCTAGGAAACCTGGACTCTTATAAAACCTCTCCAACTACGGTAATATTACTCTACCCTATCTTGCAACCCTGGTTATATACAAGGATAGGCTTATCTGACTGTACGGCTGGAGAAAACCCCTCAAATAGCAGGATCGGTCGGAAGCGATACACCTCCCCCCTCCAGTCAAGATGGCGTCCACCTCTCTTGCATCATCGCCCCTTAATACTCTATTCTTTACATTTGCAATCAAACCCTTTATTGATTTTATTTACCATATTCCCCATGCATGCTTTTTGATTGAGTCCATTTTTCCCTCACATAGTTAGGCTATTCCAGTTCACATTATTTCTGACAATCTCCAGCTGAGAAGGCACTACTTTACTGGGCAGAGTATTTTTTATTTATTTATTTATTTATTTATTTATTTATTTATTTTATTTATTTATTTATATATATACAAGAAAGTACATTGGGATTGGGAGGATACATAGCATAGTAATAACATTTTTGTAAAGCCACTAGTACGTGCAGCGTTTCGGGCAGGTCCTTAATCTAAGAAACTTATAAGTAGGTAAGTACTTGCAAAATTATAAAAAAATGACAGTTACATAGCATTAACAAAAATAAAACATGAGAGAAAAATTGTAGGTATATAAAGCACATAAGTAGCTCAGAATGATTGCAATGACAGCTTGAATGGTAGTTTAACAAAACTTAGCAGGCACAATACAGCATATGGCTAGCACATAAAAGAAGACAGCAAAGAACACAATGATAAAGTTGTTTGGATTAAGTACATAAAGATTGGGAGATTGGGTAACACTAGATACAGAGCAAATTTAAAGCTCAGTGTAGGAAACTACGAAGATGAAATTAGGTACTTTTTGTTTTTGTTTTTAAATGAGACAAAAGTTTGAGAGCTTTTCAATTCATTAGCGAGTGAGTTCCATAGACTAGGTCCCTTAATTTGCATAGAGTGTTTACACAGATTAAGTTTGACTCTGGGGATATCAAAGAGATATTTATTTCTGGTGTGGTGATAATGGGTCCTATTACATCTGTCCAGGGAGAGTTTCAGAGCAGGATTTGCATTTAAGAACAGGGTTTTGTAAATGTAGTTGACACAAGAGAATGTGTGGAGGGAGTTAATATTTAGCAAGTTAAGGGATTTAAACAAGGGAGCTGAGTGTTGAGTGAAAGCAGAGTTTGTTATTATCCTAATAGCATATTATTATTCTAATAGCTGGGTGATGATGGGCTTAAGGTGGTTTGCAGTGGTAGACCCCCATGCACAGATGCCATAATTAAGATAGGGATAGATTAGTGCATAATATAGTGAGAGGAAAGCAGAGTTAGGAACATAATATCTTTTTTGGAGAGTATTCCAACTGTTTTACAGACTTTCTTAGTTATGTGTTGAATGTGGGTGCTGAAGTTAAGTCTCTTGTCTAGGAATAGGTCAAGAAACTTTCCATCATTTTTATTACTGATGTTAATGTTGTCTATCTATAGCTGAATTGCATTCATGATTTGCTTCCAAATAAGATGTAGTAGGTCTTTTTTATGTTTAGTGTTAGTTTGTTAGTTGACATCCATAAGTGGACTTTTTTTAATTCATTATTTACAACATTATTTAGTGTATGTGGGTTGGGGTCTGAATAGATGAGGGTAGTATCATCAGCAAACAATATAGGTTTAAGAATATTAGAGATATTAGGCAGATCATTGATATATATAAGAAATAGAAGAGGTCCTAAGATGCTGCCCTGTGGCACTCCAACGGTTATTGGTAGAGTGAAAGAGGTTGTATCATTAATGGTTACACATTGGTGTCTGTCACTAAGATAGGATCGGATATAATCCAGGGCAAGACCTCGGATTCAATAATGCTGGAGTTTAAGTAAAAGGTAGTTGTGATTAACAGTATCAAAGGCTTTTCTTAGGTCAATGAAGAGTCCAATCAGAAACTCATTTTTGTCAAGTGCTGAGTAGATTACGTCAAGGAGACTAATGATTGATCACTGGTGCTCTTTTGGGACCAGAAGCCAAACTGGCAGGGGCTGAGTATGTCGAATTTTACGAGGTTCTCTTTTATTCTCTTTTATTACACTTACTGAAACATGATTGAAAGAGGATACTACTCAACTCTTTAACATGCCTAACTACTCGGCAATTCACAACTGTCGTCAAATTCAGAGAGGTGGTGGTACTGCTCTTTACTACCACCAAGAACTAACATGCTTAAAAGTAATTAGAACTAGAGACTGCTGTGGGGAGTATATCTTCGCCAGTTTCAGAGTCAAGGGTGCCGAGTCTATCCTGTCTGTGGGTGCAGTCTATAGAATTCCTAACACTGATGTGTCCGAATTCAATTCAAACGTTAGTAATCTAATACTCGATAACAGACTGAACAAAAACCATCTAATTATTGCAGGGGACTTTAATATTGACCTCTGCGAGCCTGAACACCCTACTGCTGTTAGCTTCCTCAACTGTATGAATTCCTGCTTCCTCATACCCTTAATCACTAGACCTACTAGAATCACTGATAGTACTGCCACGTCTCTTGATCACATCTGGACAAACTTAACCTCTCCGCTTACTTCAGGTATAATCACGGATAGCACTACAGACCATTACCCCACATTTCTCTTAACTAACATTAACAAACCACCTCTAGAGTCAAGGGAGATAAGTTTTAGGCTGCACAATGAATCTGCTATAGACAATTTTATAACTGCTGCTGATAATGTCAACTGGGAGTCCGAGTTAGGTAACATAGGGGACATCAACCTAGCAGTGCAATCTTTTCTTCAAAAAACTCTTAGCCTTTATAACACCCACTGTCCTATGCTTACAAAACAAGTCACAACCAAAAGGCTTAACAATCCCTGGCTTACAAAGGGAATACTTAAATCCATTAATAAAAAACATGACCTTGAGAAGAAGTATAGGCTAGGAACCGTCTCCAAAGAATTCTCAAAGAATTACTCGTTATTGCTATCTAAGATAATTAGACGAGCCAAAACTAAATACTACGAAGATAAATTTACCCAAATAAAGAGCAACATTAAAAAAACTTGGAGCACACTTTCACAAATATTGGGCTCAAAGAAGATTTTAAACAACAAACCAACACTCCTGTCCAATAACGATGGTCAGCTTTCAGCCTCTGATTCTGCTATTGAGTTCAATAGGTTCTTCTCTTCCATTGGGTCATCCCTTGCAAATGATATTCCATCTTCCAGTACTGATGTTAAGGACTATCTTACAGGTAACTATCCCCAGTCTCTGTACCTAAAGCCTACTAACTCCACTGACGTTAATGAGATAATCCTTTCCCTTAAAACCAAGTCTAGTGCCCTTGAGGAGATACCAACATTAATTTACAAAAAAAGCCTCCAGATCCTTAGCCCCTGCAATTGCATTGCTCTTCAACAAGTCACTTGAACTCCAAACTTTTCCAGATATCCTAAAAAAAGCGAGAGTCCCCTGTCCACAAATGTGGTGATCTCACAGATGTTAACAACTACAGACCTATATCAATCCTGCCTAACTTATCAAAATTTTTTGAAAAACTAATCTACAAGCAGCTTTACTCTTATCTAGCCAAACACAATATACTTAGCTCTTGCCAATATGGCTTCAGACCCAAAAAAATCACTAACGATGCACTTATTAGTATGATTAAATTCATGCAGCTCTTGATAAAAAATGAGTTCCCTGTTGGGTTATTTGTGGACCTGCGTAAGGCTTTTGACACTGTCAACCACCAAAACCTTCTTCTTAAATTACATCATTATGGAGTCAGAGGACACTCCCTGCAGTACCTCAAATCTTACCTTACTGACAGGCTCCAGTATGTTTCTGTGAATAATTCAATTTCTCCCACCCTACCCATCAACATTGGTGTTCCTCAGGGCAGCATACTTGGCCCTCTCCTCTTTCTCATATTCATTAATGACCTTCCAAATGCCTCCCAACACCTCAAACCAATTCTATTTGCTGACGACACAACCTTCCTTTACTCCAGTCCTGAACCCTTTGCTCTAAATGCCACAGTAAATACTGAGCTAAATAAAGTCCATCTTTGGCTAACTGCCAACAAACTCACCCTTAACATTGACAAAACTCTATATTCTCTTTGGCAACAAATCCTCTAATCAAATAAATCTCAAAATAAATAAACCCAAATTTGTAACAAATTAGATGGAAAATTCCTTGGCGTTCTCATTGATCACAAGCTGAATTTCCAGGGACACATTCTAATATATAAAAAAAGTTTCAAAAACTGTTGGCATTCTTTCTAAGATCAGATATTATGTACCCCGCCCTGCCCTGGTGACGCTCTATTACTCCCTCATCTATCCATATCTCAACTATGGTATTTGTGCTTGGGGTTCTACTACCCAAAATAATTTACGTCCTCTAATTACTCAACACAAAGCTGCTATTAGGACAATATCCAACTCTGGCCCCAGACATCACTCGGTACCCCTACTCAAATCTCTGAATTTGTTAGATATTAAGTCACTGCACATTCTCTCATGTGTAACTTTTTAACTTTTTAACTTCTCTCATGTGTATTATACATATATAATACACTGAACTGTAATGCCAATCCTGACCTCAAAAGCTTCATTGAAGGTTGTAACAGAACCCATGAGCACCACACCAGAAATAAATACAGTTTTGATATTCCAAGAGTACGACTTAATCAAACTAGAAATGCTCTACAAATCAAGGGACCCAGAATGTGGAATGACCTTCCCAACCATGTTAAAGACTGTACCTCTCTTAACCAGTTTAAGATAAAAACGAAACTCTACCTAATAAATTCCCTGTAACTTACCTTACTCCTCTGTTGTCAACCCATGTCTGTTATTTTTTTAATCAACGCTGTTTGTCGACCTATTGTATTTGTGCTGTTTTTTCAGTCATGTTCCCCCCTTTTTGTACCTTTATTTGTATTTGTTCTCAACACATTTTATTCTTTATACTCAATTAGTATTAAGTTTTAGATATTAATGTTTTTCCTGCCCGAAACGCATTGCGTAATAGTGGCTTTAGGCATTGTGTGTACTAGCTCTATCTATAAATCGATCAATTTATATAAAATTCACTTGTATGTATGTACCTTACCTGAATAAACATATTTATTTATTTATTTATGTAGGAATAGAGCTGTTTGTCGATAATTTTTTCGAATATTTTTGATAGAATGGGTAGATTTGATATTGGGGTATAATTGTTTATGTCCGCCGGATTGCCTCCTTTATGGACTGGCGTAACTCTTGCTTGTTTAAGGATATCAGGGAAGGTGTGACACTATAGATTTGTTGAAAAGTAGAGCTATGGGTGGCGCAAGGGCATGGGAGGCGCTCTTGTATACAATGCACGGAATTTCACTGGTGTTCCCTGGCTTGGTTTTTAGAGAGTGTATGATGGACACAACATCTGCCGGGCTGACTGGTGAAAGGAGAAGAGAGTTTGGATAGCTGCTTGAGAGATGTGTGTTAATATGTGTCTGAGTCTGTGGGATTTTTCTGGCAAGATTAGCACCAACCGATGAAAAGAAGCTATTAAATTCATTTGCCATTTCTAAATCAGTTGACGGTGTATACCCATCCTTATAGAGTTTTAATTGGTTATGCGAGTGTTGTTTAGTTCCTAGGATACAAGAGATGGTTTTCCATGTGCTTTTCATGTTGCCTTTTGATTCATTGAATCTATTCACATAATAAGAAAATTTTGCCTTTCTTATGATACTGGTAAGCATTGATGAGTACCTTTTAACTACTTCCCTTGTAACTAGGCCAATCCTGAGTTTCTTTTCATATTCATGTTTCTTGTTGATTGAGTTGAGAATGCCGCTTGTGAGCCATGGATTGTTTAATCTTTTGTCAGTTACTTGCTTGGTAAGAAGGGGGCAATTAAGGTTGTAGAGGCTTAGAGTTTTGGAGAGGAAGAGGTTAGCTAATGAATTTATATCCTGAGAATTATTGAATTCAGAATCCCAGTTAATATTGTGAAGTGCATTTGTAAGATTGCCTAAAACTGATTCACTGTGTAACCTGAAAGTAAGTTTCTTGCTTTTTGTTGGTGTTATGTTCACGTTCACTATGAGAAAAGTAAGATAATGGTCAGTTATTTTGTCGTAGATTATACCAGATACAAGGGGTGCTGTTATGTTAGTCCATATGTGATCCAAGGTAGTGGCTGATGTTTGAGTGACTCGGGTAGGTTTGGTGATTGTGGTGATTAGCATACAGGAGTTCATGCTGTTATGGAAATAGTCAACTTGAGAGCAATTTTGTTGACCCATTTCAATACTGAAGTCTCCTCCCAGAATGATGTGGTTTTTGTTGAGATTGTTGTTTATAATGAGATTCCTTAGGTTATCTGAGAATGAAGCTATATTAGTATTGGGAATCTATAGATGGATTTAATAGTCAAGAAGGATTTAAGGGATTTAATTGTAAACTGAGCAAAGGTATATTCACAGTAGTCATCTCTCTCACTAATGACACTGTTACAGATAAATGTATCTCGGTAATATATAGCTGTGCCACCACCTTTTTCATTAGGCCTACAGTTGTGAATGGCTTTATAACCAGCTAAGTTGTAGAGTTGGGTATAGTCTTTATTTAGCCAAGTTCATGTTAAAATAATGAAAGATAAGTTAGTACCAAGTGCTGTGAGTAATGCATTTATATCGTCAAAATGTTTACCAAGTGATCCAACATTTTGGTTGTAAACTGAAAAACTGGTGTTATTTTGGAGTTTGTTTTTTGCCTGGTGTGCCGTGTAATACTTGCAATAATGATGATCAATGTGCTGGTTGGTGTAGATATGAGACAGAAGATTTAGATCAGGATCAATATCAGTGTGCATGGAGATGCAGAGGGATCACGATACAATAAGACAAGCAATTACAGAAACAGATAAATACTAAATTTGCTGTAAAAACAAAGTAATTATAGCAAAACACAAGAATATTAGCAAATATACATAAAATAGTAACAAATTAGAAGTAAAATAAAGATCCAATAGATAGCCAGGAAGGACACTGAAGTTAGATAAAAGAAGAAAAAAAAAAAATCAGTGAAGACTGACAATATAAATGTAAAATAAAAAATAATAATCATAAAGTAAAATGAACTTAAAGATAATTAGCTTAGTAATGGTTAGTTAAAATCCTATAATTAGTATGAACCTAAGAAAACAAAGTGAGCTCAAATAGATAATTAAAAAAAATCATATAAATCTAAGTGAATCTAGAAATTTACTCTAATATAAATCTAAGTGAAAAGTAAACAGGGTGAGAATATATTTATGTGGAAGATTTTACGATGATACTGAGGTAGATGCTTATATAAACAATTATACTATTAATTAATTCCAATAAATGATTACTAAGAAACAAATTCCAAGTTACTTTAAATATAACAGGGTAATAAAGAACCCTAGGCTTAGTGACCTGGGGATTAACTAAGAACATATAATTAAGAGTAAAAAACAAAAAAGTCAACAACAAACATGACAAAAGTAAAAAATTAAAATATAAACCCTTTGGAAAGGAAAGGCAGAGCTTAGTGCACTTAGGTAGTATATGAGACTACAATTTATGTTCTGGTTATTCAGCTGTTATCCCACAGACATCCAGGAAAGAAGTGAGGTGTGCCTCAGTGGTTATGACAAGTTTTTCCAGTGTCAGTCTTCCTAGCTAATATTTTTTACCATCTCGCACAAAACAATGTTTGATTGCAGTGAATCTTTTGCAGATTCCACGTAGTTTAAATAAGAAATTTTGTCTGAATCTGGTTAGGCATTCGTTCACATAAACAGTGGATTTCTTAGCGACTGCAGCACTGATAAGATTTGTCTTGCGGAATCAGCTATCTAATTTTACACAAATTTTTCTCTTTTCTATTACTGGTGACTCGCGGCCTCTCTGACCTCAGCTGGGGATTTATTCTAATAAACACTCTCCACTGAGTCCACCAACATTTTATAATTGAAACTAACCTCCACTGGAGGTAAGCTTCGTAACACCCCTCCTAAGCCGTGGGAAGAAAATGAGAAATTCATAAAGGAATTTTACTTTTTTCACATAAAATTAACACCTCAAACAGATTTCATAATAATTGTAAAGAAACAGCAAAAGATATATAATAAACAATAGATACACAATAATATATACATCTCTGAGCAATAGTACAACCCTAAGTTACCCCAGGTTTTGGCAATCTAGAAAGTGCATCTGCTACTAGATTTAATTTTCCTGGAATATGTTTGATGACCAGATTGTACTCTTGCAACAATAAAGACCACCTTAATATTCTCTGGTTGGAATTCTTCATGCTAGCAATAAATGTTAAGGGGTTGTGGTCAGTAAACACTTCAACAGTATTGGCTGATAGATAAATGTCAAATTTTTTAACAGCTAGTAATAATGATAAAGCCTCCTTCTCCACTGTGGAGTAATTCTGTTGACATTTAGTAATTTTTTTAGAATAGTAATGTATTGGATGATTAATACCTTCATCATCATCTTGCATTAGCACAGAACCAGCACCCCAGTCCGAAGCATCTATATATAGTTTGAATGGCTTAGAGTAGTCAGGAGTAGCAAACACTGGACCAGATGACAACATTCCTTTTAATTTAGTCAAAGCATCCTGACATTCCTGAGACCATCTAAACTTTACATTTTTACATAGCAAGTTTGTCAAGGGAGCTGCAATTGCTGCAAAATTTTTACAGACCTTCCTATAATAAGCACACATTCCTAGATATGTTTGCACCTCCTTCTTGCTAGTCAACACTGGATATTCTAATATATCATTTATTTTATTTTTGAGTGGTAACACCTTCCCATTTCCCACTTCATATCCTAAGAAATACTAGCTCTAGCAAAAGTACATTTATGTAAGTTTACAGTTAAATTAGCCTCCTTTAAGCATTTTAATAGTTTAGCCAAACCTTTCATATGGTCCTCCCAATTATTGTGAAAAATTACAATATCATCCAAGTAAGCTCTACATTGTGGTATGTCTTTTAACACTAAGTTCATAAGACGCTTGAAAGTTGCCGGGGCATTTTTCAGCCCAAAAGGCATTACAGTGAATTCATACAACCCATCTGCAGTTATAAATGCACTCATCTCCCGAGCTCTTGGTGTTAAAGGAATTTGCCAGTACCCTTTTGACAAATCTAGTTTGGTTACAAACTTGGCTTTACCAACACTGTCATACAATCATCTAATCTAGGTATTGGAAAATTATAATCAACAGTCATTACATTTAGCTTACGGTAGTCAATGACCAACCTGTGAGTTCCATCCTTCTTTGGAACCAAAATACAAGGACTACTCCAACTGCTGCTGCTAGGTCTCACCAATCCATGTTGAAGCATGTAGTCGACTTCTTTCCGGATGAGATTCAACTTGGTAGGGTTGACTCTATATGGGTGTGACTTGACTGGTTGGTTGTCTGTCACCTCGATGTCGTGGTGAATAACTGTAGTCTGGGTGGGAATATCGCCAAAGATGTCTGCATGAGAAGTCAGCAACTGCTCCAAGTCCTGCTTCTGCTCTGATGACAAATGTTCCACCATTTTCTGGACATTAGCCAACCACTCCCCATTGCTAAAATAAGGTACATGAGCATTAGGTACACTATTAAAATCACATTCCCCATTCCACAGATTCACGAAAGCACTTACGCACTTACGAACCTGTACATCTTTTTCATGCGGCTTTGTTTTATCAAACATAATGAGCTCCGAAGCACCATGACAACAACAACAGTTGGTTAGTTCACGCTTGTCTGTTAATATGTAATCAAAGCCGTCAAAGATTGAGGAAGATGTACACGTTCGTAAGTCTTGCGTACTGCTTCGTGAATCTCTGGTTGGTATTGGTAGTTCCCTTCTGTGTTAGTTTCATCCTATTCACATGCACTACTATTTCCTTTCTCTTGAGATCAGGTGTTTGGATTACATAATTGGTGGGACTGAGTTTCTTTATCACTGTATAAGGACCTTGGAACCTATGCAACAATGTTGGTCCCTGTCGTGCCATTAGTACCACCACTTTATCACCTGCCTCAAAATGTCGTTGCTTTGTCTTTTTATCGTACTGTGCCTTCATTTTTCCTTGAGCTTCTTTAAGATGAATTAAGGCTTTAGCCCTGTTTTTATTTAACTTATCTTGTAAGTCATGAATTTAGTTTACCTGCACAACACTCTTTGGATTTCCGACCAACTTATCTCTTAAGATGGTTAGTGGACTTCTCACCTCATGGCCAAAAACTAATGAGTTGGGTGAACACCCCAGGGACTCTTGATAAGTATCCCTCAGTGCCATGAGCATCAGTGGAAGACCATCATCCCAGTCTCTGCCAGTTTCCATGCAACTGGTTCTCAGCATTTGCTTAAGGGTTTGGTGCATCCTTTCCAAAGCACCTTGGCTCTCAGGGTGGTAAGTAGTGGATGTCTTATGAAGGATGCCAAACTCCTCACAAAACTGCTGAAAACCTTTGGAAGTGAAATTAGCCCCATAATCTGTCTGTATTACTTTTGGTAAACCAAAAATAGTACAAAATTTCATTATGTGCCTCACTACAACTTTCGTTGTAGCATTTCTCACAGGGAATGCCTCAGGAAAGCGTGTAGTCTGACACATCATGGTGATGATATACATATTACCACTCTTGGTTCTAGGCAATGGGCCTACTACATCAACAATAATATGGGTAAAGGGTTCCTCGGCTACCACAATTGGCTGTAAAGGAGCTTTTGGTATTACCTGGTTTGGTTTGCCAGTTTTTATACATACTGGACATTCATTACAATACTGGATGACATCTTTCTTTAATCCAGGCCAGGTAAAGTACTTGCTTATTTTATTATATGTTTTTGCAATACCCTGATGACCGCGTATTGGTGAATCATGGGCTACACTTAGCACTTGTTCTCTATAACGTTCGGTAGGACTACTTGATTAACTACCTCCCAAGTGTGTGACACAGGTGAGCTCCTAGGTCTCCACTTCCGCATCAACACCTCTTTAGTGTAGTAATAAGTCATAGCCTCCGATTCTGCTTCTAGTTCAGTTACTGCCTTATTATGCAAGTCAGTTCTTTGCTGATAAATGAAATTTGATTTTGATCTCAAGTCTGAAGAGCCAGATGTGGTAACTGGACTACATTCTCCCCTACCCCTTTTCCTAGATGGTTTGGTGGAGGTGCTCCCCATCCTGTTCCCATCAGCTTCTTCCAACTTGGCCATAAAAGTGTCACAAAGATCCACTTCACTATTTGATTTGTTAACCTCTAATTTTGTCTCCTGACTTACATTATTGGGAGTTTGTGATATTTGAGACTCTGATTTTGACTGGGTCACGGCACATGCTGGGTACATTACCTTGTCCTCAGGATCTATCCATGCCATAATCACCTCTGGCTTAGTTAGCATTATTGGGTGGTCATCTCTTTTAACTCGATTACCAGCAAGATCATTCCCCACAATGAGATCAATGCCAGCAACTGGTAATTTAGGACTAACACCTACTAAACTTTTGCCTTTAATAAAATCACAGTCAAGGTTTACTTCTCTCAAGGGTACAGTCTGGAAATCTCCTGTGATTCCCTGTATAATCATGACCTCCCCAGTCTCTGTAGACTGTATATATTGTAACACTCTCTAATAATAAAGATTGGGATGCTCCTGTATCCCTCAAAATTTTAACATCATGCCACAAACCATTTGCACACTGTAATTTTCCATTTGATATAAACTCTTCAAAATGATTTATAGCAAGTGCTTTTTTCCCCATTATTTTTTCTACACATTTGGTTTTCCTCCCCTCACACACTGTGAGTGCCATAGGCCTCTTTTCTGGGTGAAGAAACCAACAACTCTTAACAACATGACCCCTCCTATGGCAGTAGGAACACTGTTTCAACTCTGGGTGAGGCTTATTACTAGTGTGATCCTCTTTGGGTTTCACATTACTCTCTTTACCACCTGGCACCTTTGAAAAAGTGTTTCCTTGACCTGCTGTTGGGTACATGTGGGACCCAAATCTGACTGAGGAGTTTACTGCTCGACCAGATCCTTGTCTATTTGATTGAATTTTATTTTTAAAAGTTACTTTATGCATCAACTCATATTCATCTGCTAATTTAGCCAACTCATAGATAGCTCTGGGTAATTTCTCTGCCAAATACAAAGCCACATAAGAAGGTATTCAAGATAAAAAAAATTCTACTAGGAGTAAACTTTTAAGATAGTCCAGATTCCTAATTTTTTCTGCATCTAACCATTTATAAACATATGGTATTTCTCGTGTGCAAATTCTACCAAGGTTTGACTTGGGTCTCGTCTCAGTTGTCTAAACTTTTGCCTATAAGCCTCAGGAACAAGTTGATAAGCAGTAAGGGTGGCTGCTTTTACCTTCTCCGTCGGGAAACCGACACACTTATACACAAATAGTATAGTCTTCCCTTAACAGTATCCTCTTAAAATTAGAGAATGGGAGACTCCGTGACGTCATCGACGTCGCCGCAGTATTTACATTATTAAACCACTGTTCATACAACAGTTTAATGTCTAAATTGAATAAAAAAGTGTTCAATAAGACTGAATATAATTATTAACACCAAAATATAGCTTGATTCCCTTGTTAACGTAAATTTAACTTAGAAGTAGAACACAATATTGGAACAACAAGGGAGGCTGAGCGTCTCTTACAGACGCCACGCTCACACAAAAACAATAACAGAGCAGCCTTACGCTGCCCATGGCTCCAGAGTTGGTTTAACACCTAGACACCTATTTACGTGTCAACAACCAACAACACAGCCTATCAACATCACAGCAACGAATGTATCCGGCTTACCAAGTATTTGTTTATTATTCTAGTGCACTGCTTAATATTCAAGGGTATAAGTCGTTATGATATATGAACAACACCAACACCATGTACGTGTACCCCATTTTTACAGCCCTCACATACCATGTTATACCTGTATTGATATGTTTAGGGAAATGTACTAACTCCTTGCATCCCAAACAGGTAAATTGTGACTTGGAACAGCAAGTAGCTGAGCAGTAGAACTATGTACATGTACCTAGCTGTTGCCAGCCTTGAAGGCCTCCACAGCCGCCATTGGCACCATGAGGCACAGGGCCACACCCACATAGATGCTAACATGACACAGCCTTAGCAGGCCCTTACTACAGGCTCAGATAAGGCCATTCTAGTTATTGTAGTAGTAGTATTCATAACTAGTAATAATTGTTGAAATAATAGTAGATTAGACCACCATATGTGGTATGATAAAATAATATAATTAAACTTAGGTAAACAATTTGTAGTTTAAGAAGGAGCCATTACAAAGTGGTTTAAGCTACAAATTGTCCCCCCCATTTGTGTGAGATTAATTTCAGGCAGTTTTAACAAGTACATACAGTCCACTCAATTTCTTACCTACTAAGAAAAAATAAGATAAACTTTAATTTATTGAAGTCAATTAAAAGGAGATATACTGCCTGGAGTTTTTACCACATAAATTATGGTCCTTTGAACCTAGATGATTATTACAGTTAACCAGTAGGTACATTGCATCTAGTTATAAAATCCTGATATACATTAGTAGTGCAATATTATAGCAGAAAGACATTGCTATATTTACATTTTCTAGCCTAACTTTTCAATCTCATAGCAAGCAAAACTACAACAAAGCACTATTATTGTTCTGAGGCCTATGCCAAAGAACTATTGTGCCTTTTTCATTACAAGAGGTTGATAAGAGGCTACTTTACTTATAAGTTACTTATAAATGTTTTGTAATTTAAGTATAAACATTACTTTAATATTGCACCAATACATACTGCATACCACATTGTTACAGCAAATTCTTGCACAAGGGTAGGACATTTTAGGCTGGTGTTGTACAGCAACCTAGTTTAATTTATTGTGCTAACCTGGTGTAAGGGTAAGAATTTTTACACTTGTCTAGAGTTGAACATATATTACAACCTAGCAAGTACATATTTTTATGCAGTATACATGACAACCCGAGT
>WNGS01165056.1:0-10388 GCA_020271785.1 Procambarus virginalis | reverse complement strand
CAACACTGTCACAGTGAGGCAACACTGTCACAGTGAGGCAACACTGTCACAGTGAGGCAACACTGTCACAGTGAGGCAACACTGTCACAGTGAGGCAACACTCCCACAGTGAGGCAACACTGTCACAGTGAGGCAACACTGTCACAGTGAGGCAACACTGTCACAGTGAGGCAACACTCCACAGTGAGGCAACACTGTCACAGTGAGGCAACACTGTCACAGTGAGGCAACACTGTCACAGTGAGGCAACACTGTCACAGTGAGGCAACACTGTCACAGTGAGGCAACACTCCCACAGTGAGGCAACACTGTCACAGTGAGGCAACACTGTCACAGTGAGGCAACACTCCCACAGTGAGGCAACACTGTCACAGTGAGGCAACACTGTCACAGTGAGGCAACACTGTCACAGTGAGGCAACACTGTCACAGTGAGGCAACACTGTCACAGTGAGGCAACACTGTCACAGTGAGGCAACACTGTCACAGTGAGGCAACACTCCCACAGTGAGGCAACACTGTCACAGTGAGGCAACACTGTCACAGTGAGGCAACACTGTCACAGTGAGGCAACACTGTCACAGTGAGGCAACACTGTCACAGTGAGGCAACACTGTCACAGTGAGGCAACACTGTCACAGTGAGGCAACACTGTCACAGTGAGGCAACACTGTCACAGTGAGGCAACACTGTCACAGTGAGGCAACACTGTCACAGTGAGGCAACACTGTCACAGTGAGGCAACACTGTCACAGTGAGGCAACACTGTCACAGTGAGGCAACACTGTCACAGTGAGGCAACACTGTCACAGTGAGGCAACACTCCCACAGTGAGGCAACACTGTCACAGTGAGGCAACACTGTCACAGTGAGGCAACACTGTCACAGTGAGGCAACACTGTCACAGTGAGGCAACACTGTCACAGTGAGGCAACACTGTCACAGTGAGGCAACACTGTCACAGTGAGGCAACACTGTCACAGTGAGGCAACACTCCCAGTGAGGCAACACAGTGAGGCAACACTGTCACAGTGAGGCAACACTCCCACAGTGAGGCAACACTGTCACAGTGAGGCAACACTGTCACAGTGAGGCAACACTGTCACAGTGAGGCAACACTGTCACAGTGAGGCAACACTGTCACAGTGAGGCAACACTGTCACAGTGAGGCAACACTCCCACAGTGAGGCAACACTCCACAGTGAGGCAACACTGTCACAGTGAGGCAACACTGTCACAGTGAGGCAACACTGTCACAGTGAGGCAACACTGTCACAGTGAGGCAACACTGTCACAGTGAGGCAACACTGTCACAGTGAGGCAACACTCCACAGTGAGGCAACACTCCCACAGTGAGGCAACACTGTCACAGTGAGGCAACACTGTCACAGTGAGGCAACACTCCCACAGTGAGGCAACACTGTCACAGTGAGGCAACACTGTCACAGTGAGGCAACACTCCCACAGTGAGGCAACACTCCCACAGTGAGGCAACACTGTCACAGTGAGGCAACACTCCCACAGTGAGGCAACACTGTCACAGTGAGGCAACACTCCCACAGTGAGGCAACACTGTCACAGTGAGGCAACACTGTCACAGTGAGGCAACACTGTCACAGTGAGGCAACACTGTCACAGTGAGGCAACACTCACAGTGAGGCAACACTGTCACAGTGAGGCAACACTGTCACAGTGAGGCAACACTGTCACAGTGAGGCAACACTGTCACAGTGAGGCAACACTGTCACAGTGAGGCAACACTCCCACAGTGAGGCAACACTGTCACAGTGAGGCAACACTGTCACAGTGAGGCAACACTCCCACAGTGAGGCAACACTGTCACAGTGAGGCAACACTGTCACAGTGAGGCAACACTGTCACAGTGAGGCAACACTGTCACAGTGAGGCAACACTCCCACAGTGAGGCAACACTCCCACAGTGAGGCAACACTGTCACAGTGAGGCAACACTGTCACAGTGAGGCAACACTGTCACAGTGAGGCAACACTGTCACAGTGAGGCAACACTGTCACAGTGAGGCAACACTGTCACAGTGAGGCAACACTCCCACAGTGAGGCAACACTGTCACAGTGAGGCAACACTGTCACAGTGAGGCAACACTGTCACAGTGAGGCAACACTGTCACAGTGAGGCAACACTGTCACAGTGAGGCAACACTGTCACAGTGAGGCAACACTGTCACAGTGAGGCAACACTGTCACAGTGAGGCAACACTCACAGTGAGGCAACACTGTCACAGTGAGGCAACACTGTCACAGTGAGGCAACACTGTCACAGTGAGGCAACACTGTCACAGTGAGGCAACACTGTCACAGTGAGGCAACACTGTCACAGTGAGGCAACACTGTCACAGTGAGGCAACACTGTCACAGTGAGGCAACACTGTCACAGTGAGGCAACACTGTCACAGTGAGGCAACACTGTCACAGTGAGGCAACACTGTCACAGTGAGGCAACACTGTCACAGTGAGGCAACACTGTCACAGTGAGGCAACACTGTCACACAGTGAGGCAACACTGTCACAGTGAGGCAACACTGTCACAGTGAGGCAACACTCCCACAGTGAGGCAACACTGTCACAGTGAGGCAACACTGTCACAGTGAGGCAACACTGTCACAGTGAGGCAACACTGTCACAGTGAGGCAACACTGTCCACAGTGAGGCAACACTCCACAGTGAGGCAACACTGTCACAGTGAGGCAACACTGTCACAGTGAGGCAACACTGTCACAGTGAGGCAACACTGTCACAGTGAGGCAACACTGTCACAGTGAGGCAACACTGTCACAGTGAGGCAACACTCCACAGTGAGGCAACACTGTCACAGTGAGGCAACACTGTCACAGTGAGGCAACACTGTCACAGTGAGGCAACACTGTCACAGTGAGGCAACACTGTCACAGTGAGGCAACACTCACAGTGAGGCAACACTCCCACAGTGAGGCAACACTGTCACAGTGAGGCAACACTCCACAGTGAGGCAACACTCCCACAGTGAGGCAACACTCCCACAGTGAGGCAACACTGTCACAGTGAGGCAACACTCCCACAGTGAGGCAACACTGTCACAGTGAGGCAACACTCCCACAGTGAGGCAACACTGTCACAGTGAGGCAACACTGTCCACAGTGAGGCAACACTGTCACAGTGAGGCAACACTCCCCAGTGAGGCAACACTGTCACAGTGAGGCAACACTGTCACAGTGAGGCAACACTCACAGTGAGGCAACACTGTCACAGTGAGGCAACACTGTCACAGTGAGGCAACACTGTCACAGTGAGGCAACACTGTCACAGTGAGGCAACACTGTCACAGTGAGGCAACACTGTCACAGTGAGGCAACACTGTCACAGTGAGGCAACACTGTCACAGTGAGGCAACACTGTCACAGTGAGGCAACACTCCCACAGTGAGGCAACACTGTCACAGTGAGGCAACACTGTCACAGTGAGGCAACACTGTCACAGTGAGGCAACACTGTCACAGTGAGGCAACACTGTCACAGTGAGGCAACACTGTCACAGTGAGGCAACACTGTCACAGTGAGGCAACACTGTCACAGTGAGGCAACACTGTCACAGTGAGGCAACACTGTCACAGTGAGGCAACACTGTCACAGTGAGGCAACACTGTCACAGTGAGGCAACACTGTCACAGTGAGGCAACACTGTCACAGTGAGGCAACACTGTCACAGTGAGGCAACACTCCCACAGTGAGGCAACACTGTCACAGTGAGGCAACACTCACAGTGGGCAACACTCTCACAGTGAGGCAACACTGTCACAGTGAGGCAACACTGTCACAGTGAGGCAACACTCCACAGTGAGGCAACACTGTCACAGTGAGGCAACACTCCCACAGTGAGGCAACACTGTCACAGTGAGGCAACACTGTCCACAGTGAGGCAACACTGTCACAGTGAGGCAACACTGTCACAGTGAGGCAACACTGTCACAGTGAGGCAACACTGTCACAGTGAGGCAACACTGTCACAGTGAGGCAACACTCCCACAGTGAGGCAACACTCCCACAGTGAGGCAACACTGTCACAGTGAGGCAACACTGTCACAGTGAGGCAACACTCCCACAGTGAGGCAACACTGTCACAGTGAGGCACACTGTCCACAGTGAGGCAACACTGTCACAGTGAGGCAACACTGTCACAGTGAGGCAACACTCTCACAGTGAGGCAACACTCCACAGTGAGGCAACACTGTCACAGTGAGGCAACACTGTCACAGTGAGGCAACACTGTCACAGTGAGGCAACACTGTCACAGTGAGGCAACACTGTCACAGTGAGGCAACACTGTCACAGTGAGGCAACACTGTCCACAGTGAGGCAACACTGTCACAGTGAGGCAACACTGTCACAGTGAGGCAACACTGTCACAGTGAGGCAACACTGTCACAGTGAGGCAACACTGTCACAGTGAGGCAACACTGTCACAGTGGGCAACACTGTCACAGTGAGCAACACTGTCACAGTGAGGCAACACTGTCACAGTGAGGCAACACTGTCACAGTGAGGCAACACTGTCACAGTGAGGCAACACTGTCACAGCAGACACCCACAGTGAGGCAACACTGTCACAGTGAGGCAACACTGTCACAGTGAGGCAACACTCCCACAGTGAGGCAGCACTGTCACACTGAGGGAACACTGCCACAGTGAGGCAACACTGTCACAGTGAGGCAACACTGTCACAGTGAGGCAACACTGTCACAGTGAGGCAACACTGTCACAGTGAGGCAACACTGTCACAGTGAGGCAACACTGTCACAGTGTTGCAACACTGTCACAGTGAGGCAACACTGCCACAGTGTTGCAACACTGTCACAGTGAGGCAACACTGTCACAGTGAGGCAACACTGTGACAGTGAGGCAACACTGTCACAGTGAGGCAACACTGTCACAGTGAGGCAACACTGTCACAGTGAGGCAACACTGTCACAGTGAGGCAACACTCCACAGTGAGGCAACACTGTCACAGTGTTGCAACACTGTCACAGTGAGGCAACACTGTCACAGTGAGGCAACACTGTCACAGTGAGGCAACACTGTCCACAGTGAGGCAACACTGTCACAGTGAGGCAACACTGTCACAGTGAGGCAACACTGTCACAGTGAGGCAACACTGTCCACAGTGAGGCAACACTGTCACAGTGAGGCAACACTGTGACAGTGAGGCAACACTGTCACAGTGAGGCAACACTCCCACAGTGAGGCAACACTGTCACAGTGAGGCAACACTCCCACAGTGAGGCAACACTGTCACAGTGAGGCAACACTCCACAGTGAGGCAACACTGTCACAGTGAGGCAACACTCCCACAGTGTTGCAACACTGTCACAGTGAGGCAACACCCACAGTGAGGCAACACTGTCACAGTGTTGCCTCACTGTGACAGTGTTGCCTCACTGTGACAGTGTTGCCTCACTGTGACAGTGTTGCCTCACTGTGACAGTGTTGCCTCACTGTGACAGTGTTGCCTCACTGTGACAGTGTTGCCTCACTGTGACAGTGTTGCCTCACTGTGACAGTGTTGCCTCACTGTGACAGTGTTGCCTCACTGTGACAGTGTTGCCTCACTGTGACAGTGTTGCCTCACTGTGACAGTGTTGCCTCACTGTGACAGTGTTGCCTCACTGTGACAGTGTTGCCTCACTGTGACAGTGTTGCCTCACTGTGACAGTGTTGCCTCACTGTGACAGTGTTGCCTCACTGTGACAGTGTTGCCTCACTGTGACAGTGTTGCCTCACTGTGACAGTGTTGCCTCACTGTGACAGTGTTGCCTCACTGTGACAGTGTTGCCTCACTGTGACAGTGTTGCCTCACTGTGACAGTGTTGCCTCACTGTGACAGTGTTGCCTCACTGTGACAGTGTTGCCTCACTGTGACAGTGTTGCCTCACTGTGACAGTGTTGCCTCACTGTGACAGTGTTGCCTCACTGTGACAGTGTTGCCTCACTGTGACAGTGTTGCCTCACTGTGACAGTGTTGCCTCACTGTGACAGTGTTGCCTCACTGTGACAGTGTTGCCTCACTGTGACAGTGTTGCCTCACTGTGACAGTGTTGCCTCACTGTGACAGTGTTGCCTCACTGTGACAGTGTTGCCTCACTGTGACAGTGTTGCCTCACTGTGACAGTGTTGCCTCACTGTGACAGTGTTGCCTCACTGTGACAGTGTTGCCTCACTGTGACAGTGTTGCCTCACTGTGACAGTGTTGCCTCACTGTGACAGTGTTGCCTCACTGTGACAGTGTTGCCTCACTGTGACAGTGTTGCCTCACTGTGACAGTGTTGCCTCACTGTGACAGTGTTGCCTCACTGTGACAGTGTTGCCTCACTGTGACAGTGTTGCCTCACTGTGACAGTGTTGCCTCACTGTGACAGTGTTGCCTCACTGTGACAGTGTTGCCTCACTGTGACAGTGTTGCCTCACTGTGACAGTGTTGCCTCACTGTGACAGTGTTGCCTCACTGTGACAGTGTTGCCTCACTGTGACAGTGTTGCCTCACTGTGACAGTGTTGCCTCACTGTGACAGTGTTGCCTCACTGTGACAGTGTTGCCTCACTGTGACAGTGTTGCCTCACTGTGACAGTGTTGCCTCACTGTGACAGTGTTGCCTCACTGTGACAGTGTTGCCTCACTGTGACAGTGTTGCCTCACTGTGACAGTGTTGCCTCACTGTGACAGTGTTGCCTCACTGTGACAGTGTTGCCTCACTGTGACAGTGTTGCCTCACTGTGACAGTGTTGCCTCACTGTGACAGTGTTGCCTCACTGTGACAGTGTTGCCTCACTGTGACAGTGTTGCCTCACTGTGACAGTGTTGCCTCACTGTGACAGTGTTGCCTCACTGTGACAGTGTTGCCTCACTGTGACAGTGTTGCCTCACTGTGACAGTGTTGCCTCACTGTGACAGTGTTGCCTCACTGTGACAGTGTTGCCTCACTGTGACAGTGTTGCCTCACTGTGACAGTGTTGCCTCACTGTGACAGTGTTGCCTCACTGTGACAGTGTTGCCTCACTGTGACAGTGTTGCCTCACTGTGACAGTGTTGCCTCACTGTGACAGTGTTGCCTCACTGTGACAGTGTTGCCTCACTGTGACAGTGTTGCCTCACTGTGACAGTGTTGCCTCACTGTGACAGTGTTGCCTCACTGTGACAGTGTTGCCTCACTGTGACAGTGTTGCCTCACTGTGACAGTGTTGCCTCACTGTGACAGTGTTGCCTCACTGTGACAGTGTTGCCTCACTGTGACAGTGTTGCCTCACTGTGACAGTGTTGCCTCACTGTGACAGTGTTGCCTCACTGTGACAGTGTTGCCTCACTGTGACAGTGTTGCCTCACTGTGACAGTGTTGCCTCACTGTGACAGTGTTGCCTCACTGTGACAGTGTTGCCTCACTGTGACAGTGTTGCCTCACTGTGACAGTGTTGCCTCACTGTGACAGTGTTGCCTCACTGTGACAGTGTTGCCTCACTGTGACAGTGTTGCCTCACTGTGACAGTGTTGCCTCACTGTGACAGTGTTGCCTCACTGTGACAGTGTTGCCTCACTGTGACAGTGTTGCCTCACTGTGACAGTGTTGCCTCACTGTGACAGTGTTGCCTCACTGTGACAGTGTTGCCTCACTGTGACAGTGTTGCCTCACTGTGACAGTGTTGCCTCACTGTGACAGTGTTGCCTCACTGTGACAGTGTTGCCTCACTGTGACAGTGTTGCCTCACTGTGACAGTGTTGCCTCACTGTGACAGTGTTGCCTCACTGTGACAGTGTTGCCTCACTGTGACAGTGTTGCCTCACTGTGACAGTGTTGCCTCACTGTGACAGTGTTGCCTCACTGTGACAGTGTTGCCTCACTGTGACAGTGTTGCCTCACTGTGACAGTGTTGCCTCACTGTGACAGTGTTGCCTCACTGTGACAGTGTTGCCTCACTGTGACAGTGTTGCCTCACTGTGACAGTGTTGCCTCACTGTGACAGTGTTGCCTCACTGTGACAGTGTTGCCTCACTGTGACAGTGTTGCCTCACTGTGACAGTGTTGCCTCACTGTGACAGTGTTGCCTCACTGTGACAGTGTTGCCTCACTGTGACAGTGTTGCCTCACTGTGACAGTGTTGCCTCACTGTGACAGTGTTGCCTCACTGTGACAGTGTTGCCTCACTGTGACAGTGTTGCCTCACTGTGACAGTGTTGCCTCACTGTGACAGTGTTGCCTCACTGTGACAGTGTTGCCTCACTGTGACAGTGTTGCCTCACTGTGACAGTGTTGCCTCACTGTGACAGTGTTGCCTCACTGTGACAGTGTTGCCTCACTGTGACAGTGTTGCCTCACTGTGACAGTGTTGCCTCACTGTGACAGTGTTGCCTCACTGTGACAGTGTTGCCTCACTGTGACAGTGTTGCCTCACTGTGACAGTGTTGCCTCACTGTGACAGTGTTGCCTCACTGTGACAGTGTTGCCTCACTGTGACAGTGTTGCCTCACTGTGACAGTGTTGCCTCACTGTGACAGTGTTGCCTCACTGTGACAGTGTTGCCTCACTGTGACAGTGTTGCCTCACTGTGACAGTGTTGCCTCACTGTGACAGTGTTGCCTCACTGTGACAGTGTTGCCTCACTGTGACAGTGTTGCCTCACTGTGACAGTGTTGCCTCACTGTGACAGTGTTGCCTCACTGTGACAGTGTTGCCTCACTGTGACAGTGTTGCCTCACTGTGACAGTGTTGCCTCACTGTGACAGTGTTGCCTCACTGTGACAGTGTTGCCTCACTGTGACAGTGTTGCCTCACTGTGACAGTGTTGCCTCACTGTGACAGTGTTGCCTCACTGTGACAGTGTTGCCTCACTGTGACAGTGTTGCCTCACTGTGACAGTGTTGCCTCACTGTGACAGTGTTGCCTCACTGTGACAGTGTTGCCTCACTGTGACAGTGTTGCCTCACTGTGACAGTGTTGCCTCACTGTGACAGTGTTGCCTCACTGTGACAGTGTTGCCTCACTGTGACAGTGTTGCCTCACTGTGACAGTGTTGCCTCACTGTGGTGTGTTGCCTCACTGTGACAGTGTTGCCTCACTGTGGGAGTGTTGCCTCACTGTGACAGTGTTGCCTCACTGTGACAGTGTTGCCTCACTGTGACAGTGTTGCCTCACTGTGACAGTGTTGCCTCACTGTGACAGTGTTGCCTCACTGTGACAGTGTTGCCTCACTGTGACAGTGTTGCCTCACTGTGACAGTGTTGCCTCACTGTGACAGTGTTGCCTCACTGTGACAGTGTTGCCTCACTGTGACAGTGTTGCCTCACTGTGACAGTGTTGCCTCACTGTGACAGTGTTGCCTCACTGTGACAGTGTTGCCTCACTGTGACAGTGTTGCCTCACTGTGACAGTGTTGCCTCACTGTGACAGTGTTGCCTCACTGTGACAGTGTTGCCTCACTGTGACAGTGTTGCCTCACTGTGACAGTGTTGCCTCACTGTGACAGTGTTGCCTCACTGTGACAGTGTTGCCTCACTGTGACAGTGTTGCCTCACTGTGGGAGTGTTGCCTCACTGTGACAGTGTTGCCTCACTGTGACAGTGTTGCCTCACTGTGGGAGTGTTGCCTCACTGTGACAGTGTTGCCTCACTGTGACAGTGTTGCCTCACTGTGACAGTGTTGCCTCACTGTGACAGTGTTGCCTCACTGTGGGAGTGTTGCCTCACTGTGACAGTGTTGCCTCACTGTGGGAGTGTTGCCTCACTGTGGGAGTGTACTCCCACGGGGCACCCAAGCCAGGGTGCAGGATAGGGTGCAGCCCTCACCCTGGGTGTGTGGGGGTTGGGTCAGTGTGCGTAGTGAGGCGGGCGGGGCACGGTCACGAAGCCTGGTGCCCCAGGGTTGGCCTGGCCTCAGGTACAGGTTCGAGCCCCCGCCCACTGGTCTCCTCACGCACAGGTCCTCCTCGGGTACCTGGTCATCAACCCTGGGCTGACAGTCACGCTCAAGTGCTTACCCTCGGGGTTGTAAGCTGCGGCTGAGTGCCAGCTTTGAGTGGCAAAGCTTGCCGGCGTCGGCGTGATGACCGCGAGTGAACCCGTTACCCAGAGTGCCACAAGGTGTGTGTGTAGGGGCGCCGCGCCCCCTGCACCATGCCCGGCCAGCCTGGTACCGTCACGTGCAGGTGGGCAGCAGCCACAGCTGTGCCCGGGCGGCCATGTCCTCAGGTAGGGCAGGTGGTGGACCGGTCCGGCCGGCCGGCCGGCTGCCGTGGTATTTGGCCTCAATTGGTACTTTGGTGAGGCAGAATGGCAGCTTTCCTGCGGCCCGCCTCCGTGCCCCGCCGCCGCAACCTAAGCATGCAAGGGGCCGAGC
>WNGS01165055.1:16748-33278 GCA_020271785.1 Procambarus virginalis | reverse complement strand
TGTTGCTTTGCCTCATCTGCTGTTAGTTCCCTGTTTAGTCTCTCACGGAGGTGTTCCGTCCGCTCCCTCTGGGAGGTGTTCCGTCCTCTACCTCTGGGAGGTGTTCCGTCCTCTACCTCTGGGAGGTGTTCCGTCCGCTCCCTCTGGGAGGTGTTCCGTCCTCTACCTCTGGGAGGTGTTCCGTCCTCTACCTCTGGGAGGTGTTCCGTCCTCTACCTCTGGGAGGTGTTCCGTCCTCTACCTCTGGGAGGTGTTCCGACCTCTACCTCTGGGAGGTGTTCCGTCCGCTCCCTCTGGGAGGTGTTCCGTCCTCTACCTCTGGGAGGTGTTCCGACCTCTACCTCTGGGAGGTGTTCCGTCCTCTACCTCTGGGAGGTGTTCCGTCCTCTACCTCTGGGAGGTGTTCCGTCCTCTACCTCTGGGAGGTGTTCCGTCCTCTACCTCTGGGAGGTGTTCCGTCCTCTACCTCTGGGAGGTGTTCCGTCCTCTACCTCTGGGAGGTGTTCCGTCCTCTACCTCTGGGAGGTGTTCCGTCCTCTACCTCTGGGAGGTGTTCCGACCTCTACCTCTGGGAGGTGTTCCGTCCGCTCCCTCTGGGAGGTGTTCCGTCCTCTACCTCTGGGAGGTGTTCCGACCTCTACCTCTGGGAGGTGTTCCGTCCTCTACCTCTGGGTGGTGTTCCGTCCGCTCCCTCTGGGAGGTGTTCCGTCCTCTACCTCTGGGAGGTGTTCCGTCCGCTCCCTCTGGGAGGTGTTCCGTCCTCTACCTCTGGGAGGTGTTCCGACCTCTACCTCTGGGAGGTGTTCCGACCTCTACCTCTGGGAGGTGTTCCGTCCGCTCCCTCTGGGAGGTGTTCCGTCCTCTACCTCTGGGTGGTGTTCCGTCCTCTACCTCTGGGAGGTGTTCCGTCCGCTCCCTCTGGGAGGTGTTCCGTCCTCTACCTCTGGGAGGTGTTCCGTCCTCTACCTCTGGGAGGTGTTCCGTCCTCTACCTCTGGGAGGTGTTCCGACCTCTACCTCTGGGAGGTGTTCCGTCCTCTACCTCTGGGTGGTGTTCCGTCCTCTACCTCTGGGTGGTGTTCCGTCCTCTACCTCTGGGAGGTGTTCCGACCTCTACCTCTGGGAGGTGTTCCGACCTCTACCTCTGGGAGGTGTTCCGTCCTCTACCTCTGGGAGGTGTTCCGTCCTCTACCTCAGCTGCCTTAGTGATGGAATGAATCTGTCTTTACCTCATAACCTAGACGCTTCCAACTAGATGGTCTTACAGGGTTGAGTAACAGCTCCCTGTCCCCGCCTTTCCCTCTCCTGGTGAGCAAATGACTTGGGATTTGCGTGTCTGCTCTCCTGCTGGTTCTGAAGGTCATATCGCACACCAGGATTCTCTTTCTGGCATTTTACTCTCTCTCATAATTCCAAAAGTGCAGTCACTAGCATCTTTTTAGCTCGATACAGCCCACTCAGTGTGAGGCTTTTGTGGTGATGACAGCCTCTCTCTGTTCTTAGAACTATCAATTAGTTCTGTTGATGTGTAACACTGTCAGTGGGTCTGGTCACAAGCCAGCGGGAGAGAGAGACAAGTGCGAAGTAAACTTTGTTGGAGGTGACGTTTAGTTTACACTTGTGTCAGTGTGCACCCTGTGTGTCACTTGGAGTGCATTTATGCGTCACTTGGGGTGCATTTATGCGTCATTTGGGTGCATTTATGCGTCACTTGGGTGCATTTATGCGTCATTTGAGTGTATTTGTGCGTCACTTGGGTGCATTTATGCGTCACTTGGGTGTACAAGAGTCTTCCCCAGACTCCTACAGGCAACACACAGTCCCAGGTGACGTGACCCTCCCTCCCAACGAGTCATGTCAGGTCAGGGACACAGTCCCAGGTGACGTGACCCTCCCTCCAACGAGTCATGTCAGGTCAGGGACACAGTCCCAGGTGACGTGACCCTCCCTCCAACGAGTCATGTCAGGTCAGGGACACAGTCCCAGGTGACGTGACCCTCCCTCTCAACGAGTCATGTCAGGTCAGGGACACAGTCCCAGGTGACGTGACCCTCCCTCTCAACGAGTCATGTCAGGTCAGGGACACAGTCCCAGGTGACGTGACCGCTCCCTCTCAACGAGTCATGTCAGGTCAGGGACAGTCCCAGGTGACGTGACCGCTCCCTCTCAACGAGTCATGTCAGGTCAGACACACAGTCCCAGGTGACGTGACCCTCCCTCTCAACGAGTCATGTCAGGTCAGGGACAGTCCCAGGTGACGTGACCGCTCCCTCTCAACGAGTCATGTCAGGTCAGGGACACAGTCCCAGGTGACGTGACCGCTCCCTCTCAACGAGTCATGTCAGGTCAGACACACAGTCCCAGGTGACGTGACCCCGGGTGCGTCCTGTCATGCCCCAGGACAAGACCTTGGGGGGGTGGGGGGGTATTGATCGTGAGGGTTCCTGGAGGCAGCCGGGGTCTTGGCTGAGTCCTCGGCCGTTATTCTTAACAAAGATAACCTTATTGGCAGGGCAATTTCTGGGGTGGAGCCTGCTGGCCAGGAAGCTGCAGTTGGTTCCCCTGTGGGAGACACACTCACTCTCCTGGGGATTAAATTCACTAAGAAGTTACGCAAACACTTACGAACCTGTACATCTTTTCTCAATCTTTGGCGGCTTTGTTTACAATTTATTAAACAGTTAATGAGCTCCGAACCACCAGGAGGCTGTTTATAACAATAACAGCAGTTGATTGGCAAGTTTTCATGCTTGTAAACTGTTTAATAAATGTAATCAAAGCCGTCAAAGATTGAGGAAAGATGGACACGTTCGTAAGTACTTGCGTAACTGCTTCGTGAATCTGGCCTCACGTTCTCACGATATATTCCCAGCAGTGGCTGCAGGCTTCTGATATATATAGTCAGATATGCAACAACCATCACGAAACACTGATCCAATTATGCGGAATAACAAACAGTGCCACAGAATGTTATTTTTCATTGTTGATATTCCGCTTGGATTGTCTTAAGGCCCAGTATGTGGAGGCGTGGACGGCGCCGTGGCACTGCCTGCCCTGCTGGTTACCATTGTAAATGTGTGGCCACGTCTGTGGTAGAAAAAAAACTACCTGCCCTGGTTATCATAAAGATAGCGACACGTGGGATCTGAAATTTAGTTTTCGTCTTCACTGTGACACATGACCTCGTGACCTCGTGACCTCATGACCTCGTGACACTTGGTGACACTCTGTAGAGGTGTTGAGGACCAAGTTAACACCATGTATCGTAATACATAACCGCGTTACAAATGATATCATCTCAATAGTTACTGACGCTAAACTGCTATGAAGCCCCTAATATAAATTATTTCTAAAATGAGACCGAAAATAAAAATCCATATATTTATTTTTTTATTTATGTTCAAGACGGTAGACTGGGTTTGTTAGCGTACATAACATTTGCGTCCTTACATTCTTGCAAAGCCGCTGACACGCATATAGCGTTTCCAGCAGTGTATTTGTAACTGAAATCTTGACGATTTTGTGAATTTCGCCTGGCGGCCATTTTCTTGACCTCGCGTCACAACAAAACTGAGCAACATCTTGGAAATTGTATATAGTTTTTGGATGACATTAAACTTTTCTCATTAATTTCAGCAAGGCTCACAGGGAGGACGATTGTTCTGCAGCTCTTGTTGACCTGTGTCTGCCCCGCTCTTGAGCACTACGGGCTCACCATAGACCATGCTACTTGGAACTTCTTGTTCCAAGTAGCGAATCTTTAACAACAACATCTTGAGTACTGTATTGTTTCCTGATTGTCTCTTTATCCCCCCCCCCCAAGTGAGCACCACAAGCTCTTTAGTAAGTTATCAGTGGCGTGTTTCTTGAACTGCAAGAGCATTGGCTGTACCCTCTCTGATACACTACAGTGATCACCAACAGTGACTGTACCCTCCCTGATACACTACAGTGATCACCAACAGTGGCTGTACCCTCCCTGATACACTACAGTGATCACCAACAGTGACTGTACCCTCTCTGATACACTACAGTGATCACCAACAGTGGCTGTACCCTCTCTGATACACTACAGTGATCACCAACAGTGACTGTACCCTCCCTGATACACTACAGTGATCACTAACAGTGACTGTACCCTCTCTGATACACTACAGTGATCACCAACAGTGACTGTAGCCTCTCTGATACACTACAGTGATCACCAACATTGGCTGTACCCTCTCTGATACACTACAGTGATCACCAACAGTGGCTGTACCCTCTCTGATACACTACAGTGATCACCAACAGTGGCTGTACCCTCTCTGATACACTACAGTGATCACCAACATTGGCTGTACCCTCTCTGATACACTACAGTGATCACCAACAGTGGCTGTACCCTCTCTGATACACTACAGTGATCACCAACATTGGCTGTACCCTCTCTGATAAACTACAGTGATCACCAACAGTGGCTGTACCCTCTCTGATACACTACAGTGATCACCAACAGTGGCTGTACCCTCTCTGATACACTACAGTGATCACCAACATTGGCTGTACCCTCCCTGATACACTACAGTGATCACCAACATTGTCTGTAGCCTCCCTGATACACTACAGTGATCACCAACAGTGTCTGTAGCCTCCCTGATACACTACAGTGATCACCAACAGTGACTGTAGCCTCTCTGATACACTACAGTGATCACCAACAGTGGCTGTACCCTCTCTGATACACTACAGTGATCACCAACAGTGGCTGTACCCTCTCTGATACACTACAGTGATCACCAACAGTGGCTGTACCCTCTCTGATACACTACAGTGATCACCAACAGTGGCTGTACCCTCTCTGATACACTACAGTGATCACCAACAGTGGCTGTACCCTCTCTGATACACTACAGTGATCACCAACAGTGGCTGTACCCTCTCTGATACACTACAGTGATCACCAACAGTGGCTGTACCCTCTCTGATACACTACAGTGATCACCAACAGTGGCTGTACCCTCTCTGATACACTACAGTGATCACCAACAGTGGCTGTACCCTCCCTGATACTTACAGTGATCACCAACAGTGACTGTACCCTCTCTGATACACTACAGTGATCACCAACAGTGTCTGTAGCCTCCTGATACACTACAGTGATAACCAACAGTGACTGTAGTCTCCCTGATACACTACAGTGATCACCAACAGTGACTGTACCCTCCCTGATACACTACAGTGATCACCAAAAGTGACTGTACCCTCCCTGATACACTACAGTGATCACCAACAGTGGTTGTACCCTCCCTGATACACTACAGTGATCACCAACAGTGACTGTACCCTCCCTGATACACTACAGTGCTTCTCCCGGCCTGACCTTCCAACACTGTAGAGACTGTTCTCCTGGCCTGACCTTCCAACACTGTGGAGACTGTTCTCCTGGCCTGACCTTCCAACACTGTGTGGAGACTGTTCTCCTGGCCTGACCTTCCAACACTGTGTGGAGACTGTTCTCCTGGCCTGACCTTCCAACACTGTGTGGAGACTGTTCTCCTGGCCTGACCTTCCAACACTGTAGAGACTGTTCTCCTGGCCTGACCTTCCAACACTGTGGAGACTATTCTCCTGGCCTGACCTTCCAACACTGTGTGGAGACTGTTCTCCTGGCCTGACCTTCCAACACTGTGGAGACTGTTCTCCTGGCCTGACCTTCCAACACTGTGGAGACTGTTCTCCTGGCCTGACCTTCCAAGACTGTGGAGACTGTTCTCCTGGCCTGACCTTCCAACACTGTGGAGACTGTTCTCCCGGCCTGACCTTCCAACACTGTGGAGACTATTCTCCTGGCCTGACCTTCCAACACTGTGTGGAGACTGTTCTCCTGGCCTGACCTTCCAACACTGTGGAGACTATTCTCCCGGCCTGTCCTTCCAACACTGTGTGGAGACTGTTCTCCTGGCCTGACCTTCCAACACTGTGGAGACTGTTCTCCCGGCCTGACCTTCCAACACTGTAGAGACTGTTCTCCTGGCTTGACCTTCCAACACTGTGTGGAGACTGTTCTCCTGGCCTGACCTTCCAAAACTGTGTGGAGACTGTTCTCCTGGCCTGACCTTCCAACACTGTGGAGACTATTCTCCCGGCCTGTCCTTCCAACACTGTGGAGACTGTTCTCCTGGCCTGACCTTCCAACACTGTGGAGACTGTTCTCCCGGCCTGACCTTCCAACACTGTAGAGACTGTTCTCCTGGCTTGACCTTCCAACACTGTGTGGAGACTGTTCTCCCGGCCTGACCTTCCAACACTGTGTGGAGACTGTTCTCCTGGCCTGACCTTCCAACACTGTGGAGACTGTTCTCCCGGCCTGACCTTCCAACACTGTGGAGACTGTTCTCCTGGCCTGACCTTCCAACACTGTGTGGAGACTGTTCTCCCGGCCTGACCTTCCAACACTGTGGAGACTGTTCTCCTGGCCTGACCTTCCAACACTGTGGAGACTGTTCTCCTGGCCTGACCTTCCAACACTGTGGAGACTGTTCTTCTGGCCTGTCCTTCCAACACTGTGGAGACTGTTCTCCTGGCCTGACCTTCCAACACTGTGGAGACTGTTCTCCTGGCCTGACCTTCCAACACTGTGGAGACTGTTCTCCTGGCCTGACCTTCCAAAACTGTGTGGAGACTGTTCTCCCGGCCTGACCTTCCAACACTGTGGAGACTGTTCTCCTGGCCTGACCTTTCAACACTGTCTGGGGACTGTTCTCCCGGCCTGACCTTCCAACACTGTGTGGAGACTGTTCTCCCGGCCTGACCTTCCAAAACTGTGTGGAGACTGTTCTCCCGGCCTGACCTTCCAACACTGTGGAGACTGTTCTCCCGGCCTGACCTTCCAACACTGTCTGGGGACTGTTCTCCCGGCCTGACCTTCCAACACTGTGTGGAGACTGTTCTCCTGGCCTGACCTTCCAACACTGTGGAGACTGTTCTCCTGGCCTGACCTTCCAATACTGTGGAGACTGTTCTCCTGGCCTGACCTTCCAACACTGTGGAGACTGTTCTCCTGGCCTGACCTTCCAACACTGTGTGGAGACTGTTCTCCCGGCCTGACCTTCCAACACTGTGGAGACTGTTCTCGCGGCCTGACCTTCCAACACTGTGGAGACTGTTCTCCTGGCCTGACCTTCCAACACTGTGGAGATTGTTCTCCCGGCCTGACCTTCCAACACTGTGGAGACTGTTCTCCTGGCCTGACCTTCCAACACTGTGGAGATTGTTCTCCCGGCCTGACCTTCCAACACTGTGGAGATTGTTCTCCCGGCCTGACCTTCCAACACTGTGGAGACTGTTCTCCCGGCCTGACCTTCCAACACTGTGGAGATTGTTCTCCCGGCCTGACCTTCCAACACTGTGGAGACTGTTCTCCTGGCCTGACCTTCCAACACTGTGGAGATTGTTCTCCCGGCCTGACCTTCCAACACTGTGGAGATTGTTCTCCCGGCCTGACCTTCCAACACTGTGGAGATTGTTCTCCCGGCCTGACCTTCCAACACTGTGGAGACTGTTCTCCCGGCCTGACCTTCCAACACTGTGGAGACTGTTCTCCTGGCCTGACCTTCCAACACTGTGGAGATTGTTCTCCCGGCCTGACCTTCCAACACTGTGGAGACTGTTCTCCTGGCCTGACCTTCCAACACTGTGGAGATTGTTCTCCCGGCCTGACCTTCCAACACTGTGGAGACTGTTCTCCTGGCCTGACCTTCCAACACTGTGGAGACTGTTCTCCTGGCCTGACCTTCCAACACTGTGGAGATTGTTCTCCCGGCCTGACCTTCCAACACTGTGGAGACTGTTCTCCCGGCCTGACCTTCCAACACTGTGAAGACTGTTCTCCTGGGTAAAGACGACTCTTAAGTGCTCCGCTAGGTATCCTTGGCTGGTGTTTTAAGATGGCGGGAAAGTTCGTGAGAAGTTGGAGGCTGCGTGGTGCTGGCTGATAAGGTCCCGCCCGTAATGCCAAGCATTTTGTTTGACACCTGTCAAAGTTCCAGGTCAAGCTGTTTTGATCACAGTTCCTAAAGGTTTAATACTGGAGAAATTGTGTTGCGTCATTACCATGATTGTTAGAGGCTGTGGATGGCCGTGTTAATGACCCCAGTGTTGCCAATAACTGTGCAAGCCAGTTAATGGCTTGCTCAGGGCTGTAGGACTCTGGCTGGGAGACCTTGAGGTCTCCCAGCCAGGTTCCCGGCACCTCTCCATCCACGGCCCGGTCTTCTTACCAGTCCTAAAAAAAAATCGAAAAATGCATTGGACTCGAACCTACGCCCTGGTTCACCCCAGAGGGTGTTGTCCCTCTGGCCACACTACACGGGGTGTACCTACTCCCACTGTACCTACGCCCACTGTACCTACACCCACTGTACCTACACCCACTGTACCTACGCCCACTGTACCTACGCCCACTGTACCTACTCCCACTGTACCTACACCCACTGTACCTACTCCCACTGTACCTACTCCCACTGTACCTACGCCCACTGTACCTACGCCCACTGTACCTACGCCCACTGTACCTACGCCCACTGTACCTACACCCACTGTACCTACGCCCACTGTACCTACTCCCACTGTACCTACACCCACTGTACCTACGCCCACTGTACCTACGCCCACTGTACCTACGCCCACTGTACCTACACCCACTGTACCTACACCCACTGTACCTACGCCCACTGTACCTACACCCACTGATGTACCTACACCCACTGTACCTACTCCCACTCTACCTACACCCACTGTACCTACACCCACTGTACCTACACCCACTGTACCTACTCCCACTGTACCTACTCCCACTGTACCTACACCCACTGTACCTACTCCCACTGTACCTACACCCACTGTACCTACACCCACTGTACCTACACCCACTGTACCTACTCCCACTGTACCTACTCCCACTGTACCTACTCCCACTGTACCTACACCCACTGTACCTACACCCACTGTACCTACACCCACTGTACCTACACCCACTGTACCTACACCCACTGTACCTACGCCCACTGTACCTACGCCCACTGTACCTACTCCCACTGTACCTACTCCCACTGTACCTACTCCCACTGTACCTACACCCACTGTACCTACACCCACTGTACCTACACCCACTGTACCTACACCCACTGTACCTACTCCCACTGTACCTACTCCCACTGTACCTACTCCCACTGTACCTACACCCACTGTATTAGTGTGGGACAGTCTGGATCGGTGAGTGTGGGGGCGGTTGGGGCTCCGTGGCTGAGTGGCACCCGTGAAGATGTGTTCACTGACATGAAACATTTTCCACTTCACTTTTCTTGTTTTTCCTGGTTATAACTGTCAACAAAATCCTTGATACAATGCGTGTTTGACTTGCGTAGAAGAGTTCGAGAATATTTTCATCTCTAGCGGGAATATTCGGCTTGATTACAAATATTTGTAGTCTGGATATTATCTGAAGTAATATTAACATTAAACTCTACCCAAAAAATGGCAATACGTTTCTTCTTGAAATTTATATTTCAACTCATTTGATATTGAAAACAAAGTGGAAATTATAAATTGATGGATTCAATTGTTAATAGAAAACACATAAATTGCTCGTCATTCTTTACGATATCTTCTGAGAAAAAAGTAGAAACAGTATAGAAGATGAGTCCCGCTTGCAGTTAATGAGTTGGTGCATATAGTGAAGGAGAAGCAATCAAATCAATGTGCAATACGTTTTGGTAAAATATTAACATTGCAGTTTATTTTAAAATTTTCCTATTGTTAAATTGCAGGTATTTGCGGAGATTTTATTAAGTGGCAATATAAATAGTTATATGCTATTTAGCTGGTAATTTCCATAGCGAGCCTGGATGGTACCTGTGTTGTGTTCTGGGAGTTGTTCAACTCCCCAATCCCGCCCCGGGCCAGGCTTGACTAGTGATAACTTGGTCCAACAGACTGTTGCTTGGAGCGGCCCACAGGTCCACGTACCCACTACAAGCCGGTTGATCCGGCATATCTTGCGGGGAGGGAAGGAATGAACAATCACGAGGGAAAGAACAGTCAGGAGAAAACGCCAAGCCATTTCGAATATATAGAAACCGTGTAGTTATTCTTGAAGTCCACTTTTGTTATGGCAATATTTCGTATGCATGCTGGCATGATATTGAAGAACCTGGACCTGTGATGTTCATGGTGTTCCTTGTGTATGTCTGTGGCACCTCTGCTCTTCACTGCCTCTATTCTGTAGTTCCTTCCATATCGTTCGCTCCAGTATGTTGTTATTCTACTGTGTACATTTGGCACCTGTCTCTCCAGTGTTTTCCATGTATATATTGTGTGATACTTTTCTCGTCTTCTTTCCAGAGAGCACATTTGTTGACCTTTGAGACGGTCGCAGTAACTAAGGTGTGTTATCGTGTCTGTGAGTGTCGTGTATGTTCTCTTTATTCCTTGTATTTCAGAAATATCTCCCGCTCTGAAGGGGGAAGCAAGTATGGACCAGCACTCAAGGTGGGAGTGTACAAGCGATGTGAGCAGTATGAACACTGTGATGGGATCCCTGGCTTTGAGGTTCTCATAATCCATCCCATTATTTTCCTGGGGCCAGATTCACGAAGCAGTTACGCAAGTACTTACGAACGTGTACATCTTTCCTCAATCTTTGACGGCTTTGGTTACATTTATTAAACAGTTTACAAACATGAAAACTTGCCAATCAACTGTTGTTATTGTTATAAACAGCCTCCTGGTGCTTCGGAGCTCATTAACTGTTTAATAATTGTAAACAAAGCCGCCAAAGATTGAGAAAAGATGTACAGGTTCGTAAGTGCTTGCGTAACTGCTTCGTGAATCTGGCCCCAGGCTGTCGCCATATTTGCTTGTTTATGCTCACTAAACGTTAGGTCGTCTGACATACAAGTTACTTTCATGTTTCAAGATCCTTCACGTAATGTTTTCCTACTGTGAGATCCTGTACCCACTATTTCCTCTAAGTTCTTCATTTTTACCATACCTACGTACCTGGAATTTATCACTGTTAAACAGAATACCGGCTTGTAGTTTTCAATACAGAATAAATATTTATGCTGATTTTTGTCATGCGCAAAAGATGACACAAATTTGTAATTTTTTCTATATCTGATATGAGAATGAGAAAAGGCAGTGATTTAAGGACTGTGCCCCGAGGTACAGAACTTTTCACTGTGCTTGGCCTAGATTTTGCATTCTGTTTCATTGGAAATTGAATATCCATCGCCCAACTTAACCCTGATTATTCCTATTTATCTCATGTGATGGCCTATTACACACTATTCACATTTATCTAATGTGAGCATTGGAAAGACCGTGTATAATACATCTGTATTTTGCTTCTAGGACTTCTGTGACTTTGTCAGTGGTTAACTAACTGTACTGACAATCATGTCAGTGCAGTTACTTACTCGGTGCAGTTACTCTACCCAGCTAGAGTGGGTAGATCATGCAAAAAGCATGATCTACCCACTCTAAATCTACCATGACCTGGGTGGTGAAGGTCATTGGTCACCATGAAATTGAAGGTCTTACTTTTTATCACTCTTTGAAAAACGTTTAATGTGTGAACTGTTAGTGCTACTGGCCGACAATTGTTAGTGCTACTGGCCGACAATTGTTAGTGCAAGTGGCCGACAATTGTTAGTGCTAGTGGCCGACAATTGTTAGTGCTACTGGCCGACAATTGTTAGTGCTACTGGCCGACAATTTTTAGCCACTGCTTTACTCCCTCACTTGTGTAGTGGAGCTATTTATACTGATTTAAATACTTTTGGTATTCCCTGTATCCAGATTTTGTCTCTAAGCTACATAACCTTCCCGGTTTGGTGCCTTCTTTTGATAATTACTTACTTACTTGTATCTAAGCTACACTTAGCGATAATGCCACTGGCACTTTACATTTCATTATAAATATAGAATTCCAGGATTGTATTATACAGTGTGGTGTGGCCGGCAGGTTGGTGCGGGAGGTGACGGGAGTGAACGTCAACATGCGGGTTGGGATCCACTCGGGCAGAGTCCACTGTGGCGTGCTGGGCCTCCGCAAGTGGCAGTTCGATGTGTGGTCCAACGACGTCACCCTCGCCAACTACATGGAGTCAGGCGGCATACCTGGGTAAGTGCGCTTGTCCTTCCTCCTGTGTGCCTTTGACGGGTTATAAATATGTGGGTAATTTGTGCAGCAGGATATTGGTGCAACTGGAAATGTGTGTTCGGGTGGTATGACAGGGTTCTGGTGTGTGTGAGAATTGGATACTTGATTGGCAACTTCTGCGGGATATAATGTGTGTTTAAATCGCTTTTGTGTATCCCTCTTCGTATACATGTTTTGTATATTTTAAAATGTATTTGATGTTTACAAAATTTGTTTATTCCCTGCAATAAAATGATATGATAAATATGAAAGAATAGTTGTTGTCCAGCCAGACGAATGACTGTTTTTGTCCGACACCAAACACAGTGTGAGAGCCCGCTAAATGGGCTCACACCTGGCTAGTGGCACTCTCGGGAGCCAGAGTGCCACTCACACACACCTGGTAATGGCCATTACCTCCCCCAACACAGGTGTGTATGGGCCCCCTCTCAGCATAGTTGGTAATGGGAGCCTTCACATACAGCTGGTAATGGATACCACTTTCCAGGAAGCAGGTAATGGACCTCCCTCACCATACGTCTGTGAATGGCTTGGTGAGGACCATTGAACATTAACCTGAAGGCGTCGTGCCCGTGGAGGAGCAGCTGGGTGCTGAGCTTAGCACTCCATTCCACTGTGCTTGTCTTTTATATATACAAGAGTTCTTACACTCTTGTACAGCCACTAGCACGCGTAGCGTTTCCGGCAAGTCCTTAATCCTGATGTTCCCCGGAATGCGACCCACCAAATCGTTTAATATTCAGGTACGCATTTTACTGTTGGGTAAACAGAGGGTACAGTTAAGGATTTGACGCCCAGTAAATCCTCCCCGGCCAGGATACGAACCCAAGCCAAAGCGCTCGCGAAACGCCAGGCGAGTGTCTTACACTTCGCCACGGGGATTACTGATATCATTTTGTTATACTACAAATCCTTATGGGTATGGGTATATCCATGGGCAGGAAACCCAAAAATGGTTAATAGTTCACCCATCCAGTTGCTTGTCAGATCAAGCTGTGCTTAACCTGACTGGCAAGTGACGCTTTGAATATTTTCAGAGCAAGATACCCATAAGGATTTGTAGTATAACAAAATGATATCAGTAATCCCCGTGGCGAAGTGGTAAGACACTCGCCTGGCGTTTCGCGAGCGCTTTGGCCTGGGTTCGTATCCTGGCCGGGGAGGATTTACTGGGCGCCAAATCCTTAACAAGGTACTTCTCACACTTCCATCTTCACGTGTTTAACTTCTCTGTGAAATTGTATTTAAGTTGGTGTGTGATGCATCACAGGTGTCGGTGGTTCTCCCGCTTGTTTCATAAAGCGTTGTGCTCCTCGATGGAAGAGTAATGTGTTGTTCTCCATCTCTCAACTTGGCACCAGTGCAAGTTCGGACACTTGCCTTCACTCCTAATATTAAAACTATAAAAAGTGCCCCTTCACGGAATGGCAGTCGGCCTTTAATTCTCTTGCTAACTGGTGATGAAGGCCATGCTGGCCAAGAGCAGGCTGCACAACGTACTCACCTAGTTGTGTTTGCGGGGGTTGAGCTCTGGCTCTTTGGTCCCGCCTCTCAACCGTCAATCAACAGGTGTACACTAGGTTCCTGAGCCTACTGTGTTCTGTCATATCTACACTTGAAACTGTGTATGGAGTCAGCCTCCACCACATCACTGCCTAGTTTTGTGCGGTGTGCTCGTGTGCTCGTCCACCCCATGTCTTACTGATATTATTCTGCCTTACTCCCTCAAGGCCAAAATGTGCATCTCCTGCACCTCTGCTTATGTTAATTCACTGGCGAGTAGCCCATTGGTGACGGTAACCTTTTCCCATACCTCTCCAAGGATAGGCGTCGCGGTGTCGCGTTCATAATAAAGGAACTGAACTAAACCACCTTGGGACGGTTCTGGGATGGAAGAACCGCGTGAGGTACTGTAACACTACTTCCTCGACCTCCCACCTCTTCCCAAGAGACATGAAAGGCAATCCCACGGTAGACCAAAAACAAATTGAATACTAACTAACGCACATTCTTGGAAATCCTCTTAATAGTATAGTCATTTATTATGGACTCGCCCCCACCACCCATGACCCGTTTTTTTTTTCTACACACGCACCGACGTGGTCCACACATTTCTGACAATTGGGCTTGGACAGCGAGCCTATTACTATACATGTTCTTCTGTCCTTCTACGCCCAGGGTTAAGAGATGTGTTAAACATATACGTTGACGTACCCACTGCCGTGAAGTGGGTGGTAGACTCGTGGGCGGACATACAACCACCCCAATGACTGGCCTCAACCAATCAATAACCTCCCCCCTAATTGTGCATTAAGCACCTAACACAACTTACAGCCATTGATCGGAGGCTTAGTTACATAGTGCGTCGTATTGATAGCCTCATATGTATGATACATAACAGTAGTGTGTATGAAACTAACATCATCCGCTGAACCCCAAGCACGAACGTGTTCATTTGGGCGTGACGTCCGAGGAAAAATAACGATTTCTGCGCGTCCCCCCGTACACCAACCAAAATCACAGATACTTGAGGTGAGATACTCGAGAAAAAAAGAATCTGAGGTTATCTTGAGCACTGCATTTCGGCGACTTTAGTGTTCCCGGGCCAGTGTCTCGCCACCAGTGCCCTCCACACCCAGGACATGCAAGCCCGTGACAGCCCTGGACTAAAACACCCAGGTACCTATTTCCACTGACTAGGCTACACACAGGGCATAGGTGAAAAGAAACTTGCCCATTGTTTCTCGCCGGCGCCTGGGATCGAACCCAGGCCACAGGATCACAAGTCCAGCGTGCTGACACTAAAGACCCGAAATCATCTCAAGATAACCTCAAGAAGCTGCTGATTCCGGGGATGAGTGTACCCGCGGCTCTGACTAGACCTATTGGTTGGTGGTTTGGTCAACCAGACTGTTAGACTCAGGTGCTCGCAGGCTGACGTACGAGTCATCGCCTGGTTGATCAGGTATCCTTTGGAGGTGTTTATCCAGTTCTTTCTTGAATACCTTGAGACGTGGACTCTATATGCGGACGCACTGACTCTACAAGTCATGGAAATGAACGAGGCAATGAATTCTGCGTTAGTGTGTTTACAAATGTTTCATTATGAAGGCTTCGAGTTCTAACCAAATGACTTTTATAAAAGAGAAGCGGAAATAGTATGAGTCCATCTTCCTAATGCAGATGTGAAGGGGCGCCTCCTTGTTTGGGAAGCAAGGCGACGAGCTTTGAATCTCAATGAATCGTCTTGAGGCGCACCCACGATATCCGGAGTGGCAATAGCTTTACCTTCTAGCTTTTTGCACACTAATAATGTCATGAGCGTTATGCGTTATTAGTGTGCTAATAACCGTATTGACATAATGCCTTGTTCGTATTCACTGGAATATGAACATTACTGCTGCAAAGACTTTAGACTTGATCGTCACTTTCTGGGGTAAAACTCGTAAAGAAACCCTTGCATCTCAAATGTTTACTATAGATATATCAAAAATCATAATTGTTTTGAGACCGAGACCGTTTCCAACTTGGACAAATGAGACACGCGAGAGCACAGCGAGTGACTATAAAATGTAAAGGAGAGTGGCCAGAATACGCCTGGGATATAGACTATCTGGCAGTTTTCTCAAAACCCAAATGTACACAATGTGTCAACTTTGTTGTGAAAGAGAAAACATGTACTCCTTTGAACATTATATTGTAGAATGTCCCATATTGACTGACGTTCGCGCTCCTGGGCTGAGGTATGCTGAACTCTGTAACTGCTACATGAGTACTGGAACACTTGATGATATATTATTGGACTTGTATCCAAGATTGACCATGTAATTTATCAATTATACAATGTATTTGTGATGTAACTATATAACCTGAGCGTGTAAAAGCACCTTAATCACCTTCAGTGGTTAAGTACTTAATAACACACTAGTTTCTCTATCAGCTATCTTACTCTGAGAGAGTAGGAGAGCCATACATGTATGTGTATGTATATGTGTGTATGTATATGTGTATATATGTATATGTGTGCGTATGTATGTGTATAAAATATATGTGGAAGCTGATCAGAATTATGTTTCACCTTTGTAAATGCACATTAATTGATACTATGTTAAGAACACATGGACCACTTTATATAGGGCAGACGTAACTCTGTATATTTATGTATTTATGTCTATAGGTTAAATTAGCATTTTAAAGGCACTACAATCACCTTCTGTGGTTGATTGTTCAATAAATCCCTGAAACTATATGTTTAACAGATCTCCGTGTCCACGGAGGACAGAAGAAAATGTATATATGCTGGTTAGCATGTAAATGTGGGGCCAC
>WNGS01165055.1:0-15748 GCA_020271785.1 Procambarus virginalis | reverse complement strand
TGGACCGCCCCCCCCCCCCCCTTTCTTTTTTTTACCCCCCCCCCCCCCCACCCATGCCGTTTTTTTTTTCTACCACAGACGTGGCTACACATTTACAATGCTAAGCAGCAGATATACATGTTCTTCTGTCCTTCGTAGCCAGGGTTAGAGATGTGTTAAACATATAGTTGAGTGACCCACGCCGTGAGTGGGTGGTGGGGTGGGCGGCTACACACCCCAATGATGGCCTCACCAACTCAACCCCCCTAATTGTGCTTAGCTAACAACTTACAGCATTGATGAGCTAGTTACATAGTTTGAGGTGTATGGACCTATTAACAGTCTGTGTATGAAACAACTAACATCACCGTGACCCCAAGAGAGTGATTGGGGGTTATCTTGAGATGACTTCGGGGCTTTAGTGTCCCCGCGGCCCGGTCCTCGACCAGGCCTCCACCCCCAGGAAGCAGCCCGTGACAGCTGACTAACACCCAGGTACCTATTTTACTGCTAGGTAACAGGGGCATAGGGTGAAAGAAACTCTGCCCATTGTTTCTCGCCGGCGCCTGGGATCGAACCCAGGACCACAGGATCACAAGTCCAGCCGTGCTGACACTAAAGACCCGAAATCATCCTCAAGATAACCTCAAGAAGCTGCTGATTCCGGGGATGAGTGTACCCGCGGCTCTGACTAGACCTATTGGTTGGTGGTTTGGTCAACCAGACTGTTAGACTCGGGTGCTCGCAGGCTGACGTAGATCATCGCCTGGTTGATCAGGTATCCTTTGGAGGTGTTTATCCAGTTCTTTCTTGAATACCTTGAGAGGTGGACTCTATATGCGGACGCACTGACTCTACAAGTCATGGAAATGAACTAGGCAATGAATTCTGCGTTAGTGTGTTTACAAATGTTTCATTATGAAGGCTTCGAGTTCTAACCAAATGACTTTTATAAAAGAGAAGCGGAAATAGTATGAGTCCATCTTCCTAATGCAGATGTGAAGGGACGCCTCCTTGTTTGGGAAGCAAGGCGACGAGCTTTGAATCTCAATGAATCGTCTTGAGGCGCACCCACGATATCCGGAGTGGCAATAGCTTTACCTTCTAGCTTTTTGCACACTAAATAATGTCATGAGCGTTATGCGTATAGTGTGCTAATAACCGTATTGACATAATGCCTTGTTCGTATTCACTGGAATATGAACATTACTGCTGCAAAGACTTTAGACTTGATCGTCACTTTCTGGGGTAAACTCGTAAAGAAACCCTTGCATCTCAAATGTTTACTATAGATATATCAAAAAATCATAATTGTTTTGAGACCGAGACCGTTTCCAACTTGGACAAATGAGACACGCGAGAGCACAGCGAGTGACTATAAAATGTAAAGGAGAGTGGCCAGAATACGCTGGGATATAGGACTATCTGGCAGTTTTCTCAAAACCCAAATTGTCTAGTACACAATGTGTCACATTTGTGAAAGAGAAAACATGTACCCTCTTGAACATTATATTGTTAGAATGTCCCATATTGACTGACTTTTCGCACTCCTGGGCTGAGGTATGCTGAACTCTGTAACTGCTACATGAGTACTGGAACACCTGATGATACATTGGACTTGTACCCAATATTAACAATGTAATGTATCAACTATACAATTGTATGTGATTTGTAACTATATAACCTGATGCGTGTTGTAAAAGCACCTAATCACCTTCAGTGGTTAAGTACTTAATAACACCTACTAGTTGCTCTATCAGCTATCTTACTCTGAGAGAGTAGGAGAGCCATACATGTATGTGTAGGATAGTATGTGTTGGTGTATGTATATGTGTATATATGTATTATATGTGTGGCGTATGTATGTGTATAAATATACTGTGGAGCTGATCAGAATTACATTACATTTCACCTTTGTAAATGCACATGAATAGGATACTATTTAAGATATACTCATGGACCACTTTTATAGGCAGACTGTGAACATGGCTGTTATATTTATGTCATTTATGTCTATAGGTACATAGCATTTTAAAGGCACTACAATCACCTTCTGTGGTTGATTGTCCCAATAAATACCTGAACTATATTGTTTCATAGATCTCCGGTCCACGGAGGACAGAAGAAAATGTATATATGCTGGGTTAGCATTGTAAGTGGTGGGCTACGTCTGTGGTAAGAAATAATAATAAAAGGTGGGTAAAGGAGGTGTGCTTCTCTCCTCCTGCAGGAGGATCCCACGTGGACGAAGGGAGCGCTGAAGTACCTGAGTGGCGTACTACTATGGTGGAGTCCGGGGCACAGGTGGCGATGTAGGCACCAGATGACTGTATATCTGATGATAGGAAGACTATCTATCCATTGCGTATATACCAGATAGTGACTACAGGGACGTGAGTATCCTCCCTCAGCCTCTCTGCCTCTCCCTCTCTGCCCTTCACCTCTCTGCCTCTTAATAAATGAACTATACTATTAAAGAGGATTTCCAAGTGTCGTTATATAGGATTTTTGTTTTTGTCCCGTTTGCCTTTGATACTCTGGGAAGAGGTGGGAGGTCGAGGAAGTAGTGATACAGTACCTCACGCGGTTCTTCCATCCAGAAACCGTCCCAAGGTGGTTTAGTTCAGTTCCTTTATTATGAACGCGACACCGCGACGCCTATCCTTGGAGAGGTATGGGAAAAGGTTACCGTCACCAATGGGCTACTCGCCAGTGAATTAACATAAGCAGAGGTGCAGGAGATGCACATTTTGGCCTTGAGGGAGTAAGGCAGAATAATATCAGTAAGACATGGGGGTGGACGAGCACACGAGCACACCGCACAAAACTAGGAAGTGATGTGGTGGAGGCTGACTCCATACACAGTTTCAAATGTAGATATGACAGAACACAGTAGGCTCAGGAACCTAGTGTACACCTGTTGATTGACGGTTGAGAGGCGGGACCAAAGAGCCAGAGCTCAACCCCCGCAAACACAACTAGGTGAGTACGTTGTGCAGCCTGCTCTTGGCCAGCGTGGCCTTTATCACCAGTTAGCAAGAGAATTAAAGGCCGACTGCCATTCCGTGAAGGGGCACTTTTTATAGTTTTAATATTAGGAGTGAAGGCAAGTGTCCGAACTTGCACTGGTGCCAAGTTGAGAGATGGAGAACAACACATTACTCTTCCATCGAGGAGCACAACGCTTTATGAAACAAGCGGGAGAACCACTGACACCTGTGATGCATCACACACCAACTTAAATACAATTTCACAGAGAAGTTAAACACGTGAAGATGGAAGTCTGAGAAGTACCTTGTTAAGGATTTGGCGCCCAGTAAATCCTCCCCGGCCAGGATACGAACCCAGGCCAAAGCGCTCGCGAAACGCCAGGCGAGTGTCTTACCACTTCGCCACGGGGATTACTGATATCATTTTGTTATACTACAAATCCTTATGTACAAATCTTGCTTTGAAAATATTCAAAGCGTCACTTGCCAGTCAGGTTAAGCACAGCTTGATCTGACAAGCAACTGGATGGGTGAACTATTAACCATTTTTGGGTTTCCTGCCCATGGATATACCCATACCCATAAGGACTTGTGGTATAACAAAATGATATCAGTAATCTCCGTGGCGAAGTGTAAGACACTCGCCTGGCGTTTCGCGAGCGCTTTGGCCTGGGTTCGTAATCTGGCCGGGGAGGATTGACTAGGCGCCAAATCCTTAACTGTAGCCTCTGTTTACCCAACAGTAAAATGTGTACCTGAATATTAAACGATTAGGCGGGTCGCATTCCGGGGAACATTAGGATTAAGGACTTGCCAGAAACGCTACGCGTGCTAGTGGCTGTACAAGAGTGTAAGAACTCTTGTATATATAAAAGACAAGCACAGTGGAAAGGTGGATTGGAGTGCTAAGCTCAGCACCCTGCTCCTCCTCCACGGGCACGACGCCTTCAGGGTAATGTTCAATGGTCCTCACCAAGCAACCCGTCCTCGCAAATTTAATAAGTCAATATTGACTTATTAAATATGTGCATAGGTGACATACTTAACATAATAGTTTCCCTTGAAAATCTTCATAGAAAACACCGACCTTACCTAACCTTGTTAGTATGTTAAGATAAGCATCTTATAGCTTCGTAATTACAATTATTACCTAACCTATACCTATAATAGGTTAAGTAACAATTGTAATTACGAAGCTATAAGATGCTTATCTTAACATACTAACAAGGTTAGGTAAGGCCGGTGTTTTCTATGAAGATTTTCCAGGGAAACTATTATGTTAAGTATGTCACCTATGCACGCAACTAATAAGTCAATATTTACTTATTAAATTTGCGAGGACGGGTTGCACCAAGCCATTCACAGACGTATGGTGAGGGAGGTCCATTACCTGCTTCCTGGAAAGTGGTATCCATTACCAGCTGTATGTGAAGGCACCCATTACCAACTATGCTGAGAGGGGCCCATACACACCTGTGTTGGGGAGGTAATGGCCATTACCAGGTGTGTGTGAGTGGCACTCTGGCTCCCGAGAGTGCCACTAGCCAGGTGTGAGCCCATTTAGCGGGCTCTCACACTGTGTTTGGTGTCGGACAAACACAGTCATTCGTCTGGCTGGACAACAACTATTCTTTCATATTTATCATATCACTTTATTGCAGGGAATAAACAAATTTTGTAAACATCAAATACATTTTAAAATATACAAAACATGTATATGAAGAGGGATACACAAAAGCGATTTAAACACACATTATATCCCGCAGAAGTTGCCAATCAAATTCTCAATTCTCACACACACCAGAACCCTGTCATACCACCCGAACACACATTTCCAGTTGCACCAAAATCCTGCTGCACAAATTACCCACACATTTATAACCCGTCAAAGGCGCACTGGAGGAAGGTGAGACGTGCTTACCCAGGTATGCCGCCTGACTCCATGTAGTTGGCGAGGGTGACGTCGTTGGACCACACATCGAACTGCCACTTGCGGAGGCCCAGCACGCCACAGTGGACTCTGCCCGAGTGGATCCCAACCCGCATGTTGACGTTCACTCCCGTCACCTCCCGCACCAACCTGCCGGCCACACCACACTGTATAATACACTCCTGGAATTCTATATTTATGATGAAATGTAAAGTGCCAGTAGCATTATCGCTAAGTGTAGCTTAGAGACAAGTAAGTAAGTAATTATCAAAAGAAGGCACCAAACCGGGACGGCTATGTAGCTTAGAGACAAAATTTGGATACAGGGAATACCAAAAGTATTTAAATCAGTATAAATAGCTCCACTACACAAGTGAGGGAGTAAAGCAGTGGCTAAAAATTGTCGGCCAGTAGCACTAACAATTGTCGGCCAGTAGCACTAACAATTGTCGGCCAGTAGCACTAACAATTGTCGGCCAGTAGCACTAATAATTGTCGGCCAGTAGCACTAACAGTTCACACATTAAACGTTTTTCAAAGAGTGATAAAAAGTAAGACCTCCAGTTTCATGGTGACCAATGACCTTCACCACCCAGGTCATGGTAGATTTAGAGTGGGTAGATCATGCTTTTTGTATGATCTACCCACTCTAGCTGGGTAGAGTAACTGCACTGACATGATTGTCAGTACAGTTAGTTAACCACTGACAAAGTCACAGAAGTCCTAGAAGCAAAATACAGATGTATCATACACGGTCTTTCCAATGCTCACATTAGATAATGTGAATAGTGTGTAATAGCCCATCACATGAGATAAATAGGAATAATCAGGGTTAAGTTGGGCGATGGATATTCAATTTCCAATGAAACAGAATGCAAAATCTAGGCCAAGCACAGTGAAAAGTTCTGTACCTCGGGGCACAGTCCTTAAATCACTGCCTTTTCTCATTCTCATATCAGATATAGAAAAAATTACAAATTTGTGTCATCTTTTTGCACATGACACAAAATCAGCATAAATATTTATTCTGTATTGAAAACTACAAGCCGGTATTCTGTTTAACAGTGATAAATTCCAGGTACGTAGGTATGGTAAAAATGAAGAACTTAAAGGAAATATTGGGTACAGGATCTCACAGTAGGAAAACATTACGTGAAGGATCTTGAAACATGAAAGTAACTTGTATGTCAGACGACCTAACGTTTAGTGAGCATAAACAAGCAAATATGGCGACAGCCAGGGGCCAGATTCACGAAGCAGTTACGCAAGCACTTACGAACCTGTACATCTTTTCTCAATCTTTGGCGGCTTTGTTTACAATTATTAAACAGTTAATGAGCTCCGAAGCACCAGGAGGCTGTTTATAACAATAACAACAGTTGATTGGCAAGTTTTCATGTTTGTAAACTGTTTAATAAATGTAACCAAAGCCGTCAAAGATTGAGGAAAGATGTACACGTTCGTAAGTACTTGCGTAACTGCTTCGTGAATCTGGCCCCAGGAAAATAATGGGATGGATTATGAGAACCTCAAAGCCAGGGATCCCATCACAGTGTTCATACTGCTCACATCGCTTGTACACTCCCACCTTGAGTGCTGGTCCATACTTACTTCCCCCTTCAGAGCGGGAGATATTTCTGAAATACAGGAATAAAGAGAACATACACGACACTCACAGACACGATAACACACCTTAGTTACTGCGACCGTCTCAAAGGTCAACAAATGTGCTCTCTGGAAAGAAGACGAGAAAAGTATCACACAATATATACATGGAAAACACTGGAGAGAACAGGTGCCAAATGTACACAGTAGAATAACAACATACTGGAGCGAACGATATGGAAGGAACTACAGAATAGAGGCAGTGAAGAGCAGAGGTGCCACAGACATACACAAAGAATACCATGAACATCACAGGTCCAGGTTCTTCAATATCATGCCAGCATGCATACGAAATATTGCCATAACAAAAGTGGACTTCAAGAATAACTACACGCTTTCTATATATTCGAAATGGCTTGGCGTTTTCTCCTGACTGTTCTTTCCCTCGTGATTGTTCATTCCTTCCCTCCCCGCAAGATATGCCGGATCAACCGGCTTATAGTGGGTACGTGGACCTGTGGGCCGCTCCAAGCAACAGTCTGTTGGACCAAGTTGTCACTAGTCAAGCCTGGCCCGGGGCGGGATTGGGGAGTTGAACAACTCCCAGAACACAACACAGGTACCATCCAGGCTCGCTATGGAAATTACCAGCTAAATAGCATATAACTATTTATATTGCCACTTAATAAAATCTCCGCAAATACCTGCAATTTAACAATAGGAAAATTTTAAAATAAACTGCAATGTTAATATTTTACCAAAACGTATTGTACATTGATTTGATTGCTTCTCCTTCACTATATGCACCAACTCATTAACTGCAAGCGGGACTCATCTTCTATACTGTTTCTACTTTTTTCTCAGAAGATATCGTAAAGAATGACGAGCAATTTATGTGTTTTCTATTAACAATTGAATCCATCAATATATAACTTCCACTTTGGTTTCAATATCAAATGACTTGAAATCTAAATTTCAAGAAGACACGTATTGAATTTTTTGTGGGTTGAGTTTAATGTTAATATTACTTCAGATAATTTCCAGACTACAAGTATGTACAGTGGGCGTAGGTACAGTGCGCGTAGGTACAGTGGGAGTAGGTACAGCGGGTGTAGGTACAGTGGGAGTAGGTACAGTGGGTGTAGGTACAGTGGGCGTAGGTACAGTGGGCGTAGGTACAGTGCGCGTAGGTACAGTGGGAGTAGGTACAGTGGGTGTAGGTACAGTGGGCGTAGGTACAGTGGGTGTAGGTACAGTGGGTGTAGGTACAGTGGGCGTAGGTACAGTGGGAGTAGGTACAGTGGGTGTAGGTACAGTGGGTGTAGGTACAGTGGGCGTAGGTACAGTGGGAGTAGGTACAGTGGGCGTAGGTACAGTGGGCGTAGGTACAGTGGGCGTAGGTACAGTGGGCGTAGGTACAGTGGGCGTAGGTACAGTGGGTGTAGGTACAGTGGGCGTAGGTACAGTGGGCGTAGGTACAGTGGGTGTAGGTACAGTGGGTGTAGGTACAGTGGGTGTAGGTACAGTGGGCGTAGGTACAGTGGGTGTAGGTAGTGGGCGTAGGTACAGTGGGTGTAGGTACAGTTGAAGGTACAGTGGGCGTAGATACAGTGGGCGTAGGTATAGTGGGCGTAGATACAGTGGGCGTAGGTATAGTGGGCGTAGGTACAGTGGGTGTAGGTACAGTGGGCGTAGGTACAGTGGGCGTAGGTACAGTGGGCGTAGGTACAGTGGGTGTAGGTACAGTGGGGTAGGTAGTGGGCGTAGGTACAGTGGGTGTAGGTACAGTGGGTGTAGGTACAGTGGGCGTAGGTACAGTGGGCGTAGGTACAGTGGGTGTAGGTACAGTGGGCGTAGGTACAGTGGGCGTAGGTACAGTGGGCGTAGGTACAGTGGGCGTAGGTACAGTGGGTGTAGGTACAGTGGGCGTAGGTACAGTGGGCGTAGGTACAGTGGGCGTAGGTACAGTGGGTGTAGGTACAGTGGGTGTAGGTACAGTGGGCGTAGGTACAGTGGGCGTAGGTACAGTGGGTGTAGGTACAGTGGGCGTAGGTACAGTGGGTGTAGGTACAGTGGGCGTAGGTACAGTGGGCGTAGGTACAGTGGGCGTAGGTACAGTGGGTGTAGGTACAGTGGGGGTAGGTAGTGGGCGTAGGTACAGTGGGTGTAGGTACAGTGGGTGTAGGTACAGTGGGCGTAGGTACAGTGGGCGTAGGTACAGTGGGTGTAGGTACAGTGGGTGTAGGTACAGTGGGCGTAGGTACAGTGGGCGTAGGTACAGTGGGAGTAGGTACAGTGGGCGTAGGTACAGTGGGAGTAGGTACAGTGGGAGTAGGTACAGTGGGTGTAGGTACACCCCGTGTAGTGTGGCCAGAGGACAACACCCTCTGGGGTGAACCAGGGCGTAGGTTCGAGTCCAATGCATTTTTCGATTTTTTTTTTAGGACTGGTAAGAAGACCGGGCCGTGGATGGAGAGGTGCCGGGAACCTGGCTGGGAGACCTCAAGGTCTCCCAGCCAGAGTCCTACAGCCTGAGCAAGCCATTAACTGGCTTGCACAGTTATTGGCAACACTGGGGTCATTAACACGGCCATCCACAGCCTCTAACAATCATGGTAATGACGCAACACAATTTCTCCAGTATTAAACCTTTAGGAACTGTGATCAAAACAGCTTGACCTGGAACTTTGACAGGTGTCAAACAAAATGCTTGGCATTACGGGCGGGACCTTATCAGCCAGCAACACGCAGCCTCCAACTTCTCACGAACTTTCCCGCCATCTTAAACACCAGCCAAGATACCTAGCGGAGCACTTAGAGTCGTCTTTACCCAGGAGAACAGTCTCCACACAGTGTTGGAAGGTCAGGCCGGGAGAACAGTCTCCACAGTGTTGGAAGGTCAGGGCGGGAGAACAGTCTCCACAGTGTTGGAAGGTCAGGCCAGGAGAACAGTCTTCACAGTGTTGGAAGGTCAGGCCAGGAGAACAGTCTCCACAGTGTTGGAAGGTCAGGCCAGGAGAACAGTCTCTATAGTGTTGGAAGGTCAGGCCAGGAGAACAGTCTCGACAGTGTTGGAAGGTCAGGCCAGGAGAACAGTCTCCACAGTGTTGGAAGGTCAGGCCAGGAGAACAGTCTCCACAGTGTTGGAAGGTCAGGCCGGGAGAACAGTCTCCACAGTGTTGGAAGGTCAGGGCGGGAGAACAGTCTCCACAGTGTTGGAAGGTCAGGCCGGGAGAACAGTCTCTACAGTGTTGGAAGGTCAGGCCAGGGAGAACAGTCTCCACAGTGTTGGAAGGTCAGGCCGGGAGAACAGTCTCCACACAGTGTTGGAAGGTCAGGCCAGGAGAACACTCCACAGTGTTGGAAGGTCAGGCCAGGAGAACAGTCTCCACAGTGTTGGAAGGTCAGGCCAGGAGAACAGTCTCCACAGTGTTGGAAGGTCAGGCCAGGAGAACAGTCTCTACAGCGTTGGAAGGTCAGCCAGGAGAACAGTCTCTACAGTGTTGGAAGGTCAGGCCAGGAGAACAGTCTCTACAGTGTTGGAAGTCAGGCCAGGAGAACAGTCTCACACAGTGTTGGAGGTCAGGCCAGAGAACAGTCTCACACAGTGTTGGAAGGTCAGTCACGGGAGAATCACTGTAGTGTATCAGGGAGGGTACAGTCACTGTTAGTGATCACTGTAGTGTATCAGGGAGGGTACAGTCACTGTTGGTGATCACTGTAGTGTATCAGGGAGGGTACAGTCACTGTTGGTGATCACTGTAGTGTATCAGGGAGACTACAGTCACTGTTGGTGATCACTGTAGTGTATCAGGGAGGTACAGTCACTGTTGGTGATCACTGTAGTGTATCAGGGAGGGTACAGTCACTGTTGGTGATCACTGTAGTGTATCAGGGAGGGTACAGTCACTGTTGGTGATCACTGTAGTGTATCAGGGAGGTACAGTCACTGTTGGTGATCACTGTAGTGTATCAGGGAGGGTACAGACACTTGGTGATCACTGTAGTGTATCAGAGAGGGTACAGTCACTGTTGGTGATCACTGTAGTGTATCAGGGAGGGTACAGACACTGTTGGTGATCACTGTATTGTATCAGAGAGGGTACAGCCACTGTTGGTGATCACTGTAGTGTATCAGGGAGGGTACAGTCACTGTTGGTGATCACTGTAGTGTATCAGGGAGACTACAGTCACTGTTGGTTATCACTGTAGTGTATCAGGGAGGCTACAGACACTGTTGGTGATCACTGTAGTGTATCAGAGAGGGTACAGTCACTGTTGGTGATCACTGTAGTGTATCATGGAGGGTACAGTCACTGTTGGTGATCACTGTAGTGTATCAGAGAGGGTACAGTCACTGTTGGTGATCACTGTAGTGTATCAGGGAGGCTACAGTCACTGTTGGTGATCACTGTAGTGTATCAGGGAGGGTACAGTCACTGTTGGTGATCACTGTAGTGTATCAGGGAGGGTACAGTCACTGTTGGTTATCACTGTAGTGTATCAGGGAGACTAAAGTCACTGTTGGTTATCACTGTAGTGTATCAGGGAGGGTACAGTCACTGTTGGTGATCACTGTAGTGTATCAGGGAGGGTACAGTCACTGTTGGTGATCACTGTAGTGTATCAGGTAGGGTACAACCACTGTTGGTTATCACTGTAGTGTATCAGGGAGGGTACAGTCACTGTTGGTGATCACTGTAGTGTATCAGGGAGGGTACAGTCACTGTTGGTGATCACTGTAGTGTATCAGGGAGGGTACAACCACTGTTGGTGATCACTGTAGTGTATCAGGGAGGGTACAGTCACTGTTGGTGATCACTGTAGTGTATCAGGGAGGGTACAACCACTGTTGGTGATCACTGTAGTGTATCAGGGGGGTACAACCACTGTTGGTGATCACTGTAGTGTATCAGGGAGGTACAGTCACTGTTGGTGATCACTGTAGTATATCAGGGAGACTACAGTCACTGTTGGTTATCACTGTAGTGTATCAGAGAGGGTACAGTCACTGTTGGTTATCACTGTAGTGTATCAGGGAGGGTACAACCACTGTTGGTGATCACTGTAGTGTATCAGGTAGGGTACAACCACTGTTGGTTATCACTGTAGTGTATCAGGGAGGGTACAGTCACTGTGGTGATCACTGTAGTGTATCAGGGAGGGTACAGTCACTGTTGGTGATCACTGTAGTGTATCAGGGAGGGTACAGTCACTGTTGGTGATCACTGTAGTGTATCAGGGAGGGTACAACCCTGTTGGTGATCACTGTAGTGTATCAGGGAGGGTACAGTCACTGTTGGTGATCACTGTAGTGTATCAGGGAGGGTACAACCACTGTTGGTGATCACTGTAGTGTATCAGGGAGGGTACAACCACTGTTGGTGATCACTGTAGTGTATCAGGGAGGTACAGTCACTGTTGGTGATCACTGTAGTATATCAGGGAGACTACAGTCACTGTTGGTTATCACTGTAGTGTATCAGAGAGGGTACAGTCACTGTTGGTTATCACTGTAGTGTATCAGGGAGGGTACAGTCACTGTTGGTGATCACTGTAGTGTATCAGGTAGGGTACAACCACTGTTGGTTATCACTGTAGTGTATCAGGGGGTACAGTCACTGTTGGTGATCACTGTAGTGTATCAGGGAGGGTACAGTCACTGTTGGTGACACTGTAGTGTATCAGGGAGGGTACAGTCACTGTTGGTGATCACTGTAGTATATCAGGGAGACTACAGTCACTGTTGGTTATCACTGTAGTGTATCAGAGAGGGTACAGTCACTGTTGGTGATCACTGTAGTGTATCAGGGAGGGTACAACCACTGTTGGTGATCACTGTAGTGTTCAGGGAGGGTACAACCACTGTTGGTGATCACTGTAGTGTATCAGGGAGGCTACAGACACTGTTGGTGATCACTGTAGTGTATCAGAGAGGCTACAGACACTGTTGGTGATCACTGTAGTGTATCAGAGAGGGTACAGCCACTGTTGGTGATCACTGTAGTGTATCAGGGAGGGTACAGTCACTGTTGGTGATCACTGTAGTGTATCAGAGAGGCTACAGCCACTGTTGGTGATCACTGTAGTGTATCAGGGAGGCTACAGACACTGTTGGTGATCACTGTAGTGTATCAGAGAGGCTACAGACACTGTTGGTGATCACTGTAGTGTATCAGAGAGGCTACAGACACTGTTGGTTATCACTGTAGTGTATCAGAGAGGCTACAGACACTGTTGGTGATCACTGTAGTGTATCAGGGAGACTACAGTCACTGTTGGTGATCACTGTAGTGTATCAGAGAGGCTACAGACACTGTTGGTGATCACTGTAGTGTATCAGGGAGACTACAGTCACTGTTGGTGATCACTGTAGTGTATCAGAGAGGCTACAGACACTGTTGGTGATCACTGTAGTGTATCAGAGAGGCTACAGACACTGTTGGTTATCACTGTAGTGTATCAGAGAGGGCTACAGACACTGCTGGTGATCACTGTAGTGTATCAGAGAGGCTACAGACACTGTTGGTGATCACTGTAGTGTATCAGGGAGACTACAGTCACTGTTGGTGATCACTGTAGTGTATCAGAGAGGCTACAGACACTGTTGGGATCACTGTAGTGTATCAGGGAGACTACAGTCACTGTTGGTGATCACTGTAGTGTATCAGAGAGGGTACAGCCACTGTTGGTGATCACTGTAGTGTATCAGGGAGACTACAGTCACTGTTGGTGATCACTGTAGTGTATCAGAGAGGCTACAGACACTGTTGGTGATCACTGTAGTGTATCAGAGAGGCTACAGACACTGTTGGTGATCACTGTAGTGTATCAGGGAGACTACAGTCACTGTTGGTGATCACTGTAGTGTATCAGAGAGGGTACAGTCACTGTTGGTGATCACTGTAGTGTATCAGAGAGGCTACAGACACTGTTGGAGATCACTGTAGTGTATCAGAGAGGGTACAGCCACTGTTGGTGATCACTGTAGTGTATCAGGGAGGGTACAGTCACTGTTGGTGATCACTGTAGGGTATCAGGGAGGGTACAGCCACTGTTGGTGATCACGGTAGTGTATCAGAGAGGCTACAGACACTGTTGGTGATCACTGTAGTGTATCAGAGAGGGTACAGCCAATGTTGGTGATCACTGTAGTGTATCAGAGAGGCTACAGACACTGTTGGTGATCACTGTAGTGTATCAGAGAGGGTACAGACACTGTTGGTGATCACTGTAGTGTATCAGGAGACTACAGCCACTGGTGGTGATCACTGTAGTGTATCAGAGAGGGTACAGCCAATGCTCTTGCAGTTTCAAGAAACACGCCCCTGATGACTTACTAAAGATCTTGTGGTGCTCACTTGGGGGGGGGGGATAAAGAGTCAGTCAGGAAACAATACAGTACTCAAGATGTTGTTGTTTAAAGATTCGCTACTTGGAACAAGAAGTTCCCAGTAGCACGGTCTATGGTGAGCCCGTAGTGCTCAAGAGCGGGGCAGACACAGGTCAACAAGAGCTGCAGAACAATCGTCCTCCCTGTGAGCCTTGCTGAAATTAATGAGAAAAGTTTAATGTCATCCAAAAACTATATACAATTTCCAAGATGTTGCTCAGTTTTTGTGTGACGCGAGGTCAAGAAAATGGCCGCCAGGCGAAATTCACAAAATCGTCAAGATTCAGTTACAAATACACTGCTGGAAACGCTATATGCGTGTCAGCGGCTTTGCAAGAATGTAAGGACGCAAATGTTATGTACGCTAACAAACCCAGTCTACCGTCTTGTACATAAATAAAAAATAAATATATGGATTTTTATTTTCGGTCTCATTTTAGAAATAATTATATTAGGGGCTTCATAGCAGTTACTCTAGCGTCAGTAACTATTGAGATGATATCATTTGTAACGTGGTTATGTATTACGATACATGGTGTTAACTTGTCCTCAACACCTCTACAGAGTGTCACCAGTGTCACGAGGTCATGAGGTCACGAGGTCACGAGGTCATGGGTCACAGTGAAAACGAAAACTAAATTTCAGATCCCCACGTGTCGCTATCTTTATGATAACCAGGGCAGGCAGTTTTTTTTTCTACCACAGACGTGGCCACACATTTACAATGGTAACCAGCAGGGCAGGCAGTGCCACGGCGCCGTCCACGGCCTCCACATACTGGGCCTTAAGACACTCCAGGCGGAATATCAACAATGAAAAATAACATTGTGTGGCACTGTTTGTTATTCCGCATAATTGGATCAGTGTTTCGTGATGGTTGTTGCATATCTGACTATATATATCAGAAGCCTGCAGCCACTGCTGGGAATATATCGTGAGAACGTGAGGCCAGATTCACGAAGCACTTACGCAAGTACTTACGAACGTGTCCATCTTTCTCAATCTTTGACGGCTTTGTTTACATTATTAAACAGTTTACAAGCATGAAAACTTGCCAATCAACTGCTGTTATTGTTATAAACAGCCTCCTGGTGCTTCGGAGCTCATTAACTGTTTAATAAATTGTAAACAAAGCCGCCAAGATTGAGAGAAAGATGTACACGTTCGTAAGTGTTTGCGTAACTTCTTAGTGAATTAATCCCCAGGAGAGTGAGTGTTGAGTGTGTCTCCCCCACGGGGCACCAACTGCAGCTTCCTGGCCAGCAGGCTCCACCCCAGAAATTGCCCTGCCAATAAGGTTATCTTTGTAAAGAATAACGGCCGAGGACTCAGCCAAGACCCCGGCTGCCTCCAGGAACCCTCCCGATCAATACCCCCCCCCACCCCCCAAGGTCTTGTCCTGGGGCATGACAGGACGCACCCGGGGTCACGTCACCTGGGACTGTGTCACTGACCTGACATGACTCGTTGGGAGGGAGGGTCACGTCACCTGGGAGGTGTCACTGACCTGACATGACCGTTGGGAGGGAGGGTCACGTCACCTGGGACTGTGTCACTGACCTGACATGACTCGTTGGGAGGGCGGTCACGTCACCTGGGACTGTGTCCCGACCTGACATGACTCGTTGAGAGGGAGCGGTCACGTCACCTGGGACTGTGTCCCTGACCTGACACTGACTCGTTGAGAGGGAGCGGTCACGTCACCTGGGACTGTGTCCCTGACCTGACATGACTCGTTGAGAGGGAGCGGTCACGTCACCTGGGACTGTGTGTCTGACCTGACATGACTCCTTGAGAGGGAGCGGTCACGTCAACCTGGGGACTGTGTCCCTGACCTGACATGACTCGTTG
>WNGS01165053.1:104804-119243 GCA_020271785.1 Procambarus virginalis | reverse complement strand
ACCACCAGCACCATAACCATCAACACCATAACCATCAGCACCATAACCACAGCACCATAACCATCAGCACCATAACCACCAGCACCATAACCATCAGCACCATAACCATCAGCACCATAACCATCAGCACCATAACCATCACACCATAACCATCAGCACCATAACCATCAACCCATAACCATCAGCACCATAACCATCAACACCATAACCATCAGCACCATAACCATCAGCACCATAACCATCAGCACCATAACCATCAGCACCATAACCATCAACACCATAACCATCAGCACCATAACCATCAGCACCATAACCATCAGCACCATAACCATCAGCACCATAACCATCAACACCATAACCATCAGCACCATAACCATCAGCACCATAACCATCACCACCATAACCATCAACACCATAACCACCAGCACCATAACCATCAGCACCATAACCACCAGCACCATAACCACCAGCACCATAACCATCAGCACCATAACCACCAGCACCATAACCATCAGCACCATAACCACCAGCACCATAACCACCACCACCATAACCACCAGCACCATAACCACCAGCACCATAACCATCAGCACCATAACCACCAGCACCATAACCATCAGCACCATAACCACCAGCACCATAACCACCACCACCATAACCACCAGCACCATAACCATCAGCACCATAACCACCAGCACCATAACCATCAGCACCCTAACCATCAGCACCATAACCATCACCACCATAACCATCAGCACCATAACCATCAACACCATAACCATCAGCACCATAACCATCAACACCATAACCATCAGCACCATAACCATCAACACCATAACCATCAGCACCATAACCATCAGCACCATAACCATCAGCACCATAACCATCAGCACCATAACCATCAACACCATAACCATCAGCACCATAACCATCAGCACCATAACCATCAGCACCATAACCATCAACACCATGAGCACCATAAACATGAGCACCATAACCATGAGCACCATAACCATCAGCACCATAACCACCAGCACCATAACCATCAGCACCATAACCATCAATACCATAACCATCAGCACCATAACCATCAGCACCATAACCATCAATACCATAACCATGAGCACCATAACCATCAGCACCATAACCACCAGCACCATAACCATGAGCACCATAACCATGAGCACCATAACTATAAGCACCATAACCATCAGCACCATAACCATCAGCACCATAACCATCAGCACCATAACCATCACCACCATAACCATCAACACCATAACCACCAGCACCATAACCATCAACACTATAACCACCAGCACCATAACCACCAGCACCATAATCATCAGCACCATAACCACCAGCACCATAACCATCAGCACCATAACCACCAGCACCATAACCACCACCACCATAACCACCAGCACCATAACCACCAGCACCATAACCATCAGCACCATAACCACCAGCACCATAACCATCAGCACCATAACCACCAGCACCATAACCACCACCACTATAACCACCAGCAACATAACCACCAGCACCATAACCACCAGCACCATAACCATCAGCACCCTAACCATCAGCACCATAACCATCACCACCATAACCATCAGCACCATAACCATCAACACCATAACCATCAGCACCATAACCATCAACACCATAACCATCAGCACCATAACCATCAACACCATAACCATCAGCACCATAACCATCAGCACCATAACCATCAGCACATAACCATCAGCACCATAACCATCAACACCATAACCATCAGCACCATAACCATCAGCACCATAACCATCAGCACCATAACCATCAGCACCATAACCATCAGCACCATAACCATCAGCACCATAACCATCAATACCATAACCATCAGCACCATAACCATCAGCACCATAACCATCAATACCATAACCATCAGCACCATAACCATCAGCACCATAACCACCAGCACCATAACCATCAGCACCATAACCATGAGCACCATAACCATGAGCACCATAACCATCAGCACCATAACCATCAGCACCATAACCATCAGCACCATAACCATCACCACCATAACCATCAACACCATAACCACCAGCACCATAACCATCAACACCATAACCACCAGCACCATAACCATGAGCACCATAACCATCAGCACCATAACCACCAGCACCATAACCACCAGCACCATAACCATCAGCACCATTACCATCAGCACCATAACCACCAGCACCATAACCATCAACACCATAACCATCAGCACCATAACCATCAGCACCATAACCATCAGCACCATAACCACCAGCACCATAACCATCAGCACCATAACCATCATCACCATTACCATCAGCACCATAACCACCAGCACCATAACCATCACCACCATAACCATCAGTACCATAACCATCAACACCATAACCATCAGCACCATAACCATCAACACCATTACCATCAGCACCATAACCATCAACACCATAACCATCAGCACCATAACCATCAGCACCATAACCATCAGCACCATAACCATCAGCACCATAACCATCAGTACCATTACCATCAGCACCATAACCATCAGCACCATAACCATCAGCACCATAACCATCAGCACCATAACCATCAGTACCATTACCATCAGCACCATAACCATCAGCACCATAACCATCAGCACCATAACCATCAGCACCATAACCATCAACACCATAACCATCAGCACCATAACCATCAGCACCATAACCATCAGCACCATAACTATCAACACTATAAAGTATATATGGAAGCTGATCAGAATTACATTTCACCTTTGTAAATGCACATTAATGACATTAATGACACTATGTAAAAGACAAATCGAACACTTTATGTAGGGCATAATTAAATCTGTGTATCTATGTATTTACAAATGTAGGTGAGCTTAGCATTTTAATTTAAAAGCACCGAATCACCTTCTGTGGTTGATTGTTCAATGAACCCCTGAACTATGTGTTTAGCACATCTCTAACCCTGTCTATGGAGGACAGAAGAAAATGTATATATTCTGGTTAGCATTGTAAATATGTGGCCACGTCTGTGGTAGAAAATAATAATAAAAAAAAAACTCCCAGAAAATAAGGCATTAATTAAATTAGACTTTAAAAATGCCTTCAACCAGGTAAAAAGGGATGCGGTACTGGAAACAGCTCGAACAAGCTTTCTTTCTCTACTCCCCTTCGTCTCAGCAGGGTACAGTAGGGAATCGACGCTGTTGTTTGGGGAACATGAAGTTGTTTCTGCAGAAGGTGTCCAGCAGGGAGACCCACTTGCCCCTTTCCTTTTTTGCATGGCTGTTAAAGAGGTCACAAGCATGTTGACCAGCGAATTCAACATCTGGTTTCTGGCCGATGGCACCCTGGCAGGGACACTGGAGTCCCTGCTAGAAGATCTACAGCTTGTGAAATCTAAGGGAGAGGAGTTAGGACTCACCCTAAACCCATCAAAGTGTGCAATCATCTTATCTAGCCAACCAACCATACATGCAGTGCGAATCATATTGCCAGGAGCCCCAGTGATCGCTCCCACCGACAGTGTGCTGCTAGGGGCACCTCTGGGCTCGAGCGCCATTGAGGTAGTCCTCGTAGAAAAGCTGAAAGATCTGAGGAGGATGGAGGGAAAAATACGGGAATTGGACGCCCACGATGCTTTGTACCTTTTCACAAGGTGCCTGGTTTTGCCCAGACTGACCTATTTCCTAAGGTGTGCTCCCTCCTTCGACAGCCCAAAATTAACAGAATATGACTCGCTCCTAAAGTCAATAACCGTGAAAGTGTTAAACCTCTCCCGGCAAGATGACCAATGGGACCAAGCAACACTCCCAGTTAGACTCGGTGGAATAGATATTCGCAAGGCGACACAGTTAGCATTGCCGGCATTCTTATCCTCGACCAGTGCTACAGGTGAATTAGTTAAGGAAATACTACCGGAATACCTAAGAGGCTCCATTGGGATTCATGATCCCAAATTCGCGGAAGGAGCTGGCCAGAGGGACACTCTTGTCAACTCTCACCCTCGACCGACTTTTCCAAATGACTGCAAACAGTCCAAATGGGATAGCCCCATAGTGGAAAACATCGCCACATCATTGCTGGAGGCAGCTTCCAGGAAGGACAAAGCGCGTCTTCTAGCTGTGCAAGCGCCCCATGCCGGGGACTTCCTGTTGGCAGTCCCTAATTCTGCCTTGGGCACCCGCCTGGACCATCGGACCCTAAGTATTGGTGTTGCCCTGCGCCTTGCTGCCCCTATCTCCACCGAGCCCCGGTGTATTTGCGGCCATGCACGGGCAGACCAATACGGCAGCCATGGTCTCATCTGTCGTAAGACACAGGGAAAGAGTGCCAGACATGAAGTAGTCAATGACATCATGAAGAGAAGTTTGGCTACAGCTGGGTGCCCAGCACAAAGGGAACCTCAGTTGTGCAGACCTGACAACAGCCCAGATGGAGTCACCCGGCACCCATGGAGGGAAGGTAAACAGGTCGTATGGGACTACACGTGTGCATTTACATTGGCTGATACCTATCTACCTTACAGCATAGCTGAGGGAGACGGGGCAGCCACCTTCAGGGAGACCCAGAAAACCAACAAGTACAGGGACCTAGAACGTTGTTACAGGTTCGTGCCGATAGGCTCTGAGACTCTGGGCGCCTGGGGTAAATGTGCCCTTAAGTTCCTGAAGGAGGTGGGCGAGGAACTCATTGGGAAAACTAGAGACCTAAGAGCGGCCAATTTCATGTTCCAGCTCCTGAGTGTCGCTGATCAGAGAGGAAATGCGTGCTGTATCTTGGGTACGCACCCGACCTCCGAAGAGCTGGACGAGGTCTTCGAACACTGATTGTTATATTGTTATATAAGTGTGTGTTTTCTGTAAACTTTAGCATTACAATAAAATCAAATAAAAAAATATTTAAAAAAAAAATAAAAGGGGTGGTAGGAGAGGAAAAGATTAAAGTATTCAGTAAAATTCCACAAGGTCTTCTCTGAACACTATTTTTTTTCTTGTTCGAGGATGTGGGTCCCTTTAATTAAACCAGTGGTGGCACCCCTTAAATATATATATATATATATATATATATATATATATATATATATATATATATATATATATATATATATATATATATATATATATATATATATATATATATATGACCGAAAAAGTAAGATTAATAATTCTAACACGAATTTTCTCAATGTTTCTTATATTCTTTTTCACTGTTGGTGGTCACTGAAAAATCAATTCTCCAAAATTCATTTTTATTTCTAGTCTGACGCGACACTTGAACGCGTTTCATAAAACTTATTACATTTTCAAAGACTTTAGTTTACACACACACAACTATAACTGAACAGAGTTTTAAAACAGCTTTTTTTATACCTGCATTTGGGTGAGGTGATATGTTACAACAGTTTTGGATTAGGTGAAAACACAGAACACGAAACAATGGGTATAATATTTTGTAAGTATAATATTTATATTGGTGCGGAGTCTTGAAGTGGGTAGAGTTCTACCCACTATATATATATATATATATATATATATATATATATATATATATATATATATATATATATATATATATATATATATATATATATATATATATGTATATATATACATATATATATATTAGTGTATTTTGGTAGCAGTCTTTCCTGTAGACATATGTCATTAAATATGACCGAAAAAGTAAGATTAATAATTCTAACACGAATTTTCTCAATTTTCCTTATGTTTCTTTTTACTGATGACGGTAAATTAACCGTTGAGTCGGCGAAACGACTCAACGGCTTACTGACTCCTTATGTCCCGTGCAACTTCAGCCTGAAATCCCCGAAGGAATTTGTTGACTTACTACGGGGAACACGGGCCACAGGGATAAGAGCCTCGTTGGACGTAGAATCACTGTTCACCAACGTACCTGTGGATGAAACAATCGGGATGACATTGGACCGAGTGTATCGAGACCCGGCCTGTACTCCCCTTGACGTGCCAGAAAATATCCTGAGGAAACTACTCCAAGCTTGTACTAAGGAGGCATCCTTCTTGAGCCCGGATGGGCACATGTATAAGCAAGTAGATGGGGTCGCTATGGGTTCTCCCCTAGCCGTCATGTTTGCAAACTTCTACATGGGTACTATCGAGGAAAAAGTCTTAGTCGACTTGAACTTGAAACCGGCCATATACTGCAGGTATGTTGACGACATTTTTACACAGGTACCTGATGTCAGACATCTGCAGGAGCTGAAAGAGGCGTTTGAGCAGAATTCTGTGTTACGTTTCACTTACGAGATGGAGAAGGATGGGAAGCAGCCCTTTCTAGATGTAACAGTCATGGAAAGGAGCGGAGGTTTCCACACTGCAGTCTACACTAAGGAAACAAACATAGAATTGTGCCTAAATGCCAACAGTGACTGCCCAGATAGGTACAAGAGGAGTGTTGTTAACGCTTATGTCGACCGTGCTCTCAGCCACACCTCAGAATGGAAGCAAGTCGACGAAGAACTCTGTAGGGTAAGGCAGGTCCTAGTCAACAACGGCTTCTCCAATGGTTTCATTGAAGACATCATAAGAAGGAAAGTAAAACGCCATGCAACCTCTGAAGAGACAACTAATACAACACCTATACCCCCTATTAGACTATTTTACAGGAACTTCTTCTCCACAGCTCATAAAACGGAGGAAAGGGTCCTGAAAGATATTGTTAATAGAAATGTTATCCCTACAGACAAAAATCAGAAGATACAACTAACGATTTACTATAAAACCAAGAAAACTGCCAACCTACTCATGAGAAACTCTCCAGACACAAAGCAGAACGCTTTGAAAGAGACAAACGTCGTCTATGCCTTCAAATGTCCTCTTGGGGACTGTAAGCCCCAAAAAACTCAGTATATAGGCAAGACAACAACATCTCTTTCCAGGCGTTTAACAATGCATAAGCAACAGGGCTCCATTAAGGAACATATACTCTCTTCCCACAACCAAACCATCACCAGAGAAATCTTAACAAACAACACAGAAATCATCGATAGATACAGTGACAACAGGCGGCTTGACATCTGCGAGGCACTACACATCAAGAAGTCAACACCAGCAATCAACAGCCAATTAACGTACAACTATATTCTACCCACTTCAAGACTCCGCTCCAATATAGAAACATCAAGAAATATGGGCCAATAGGCCTTCTGCAGTTCTATTGGGACCCGACTTCTACTTCTACAAATCTATACCCCGTTTTCCATGTTCTGTGTTTCACCCCACTAATGTATTACATCACCTCACCCAAATGCAGGTATAAGAGCCAATGTTTGTTTCATAAAGCATAAGTTGTGTAGATAAACTAAAAGTCTTTGAAAATGTAATAAGTTTTACGAAACGCGCTCAAGTGTCGCGTCAGACTAGAAATAAAGAATGAATTTTGGAGAATTGATTTTTAATTTCCCATCAGTAAAAAGAACATAAGGAAAATTGAGAAAATTCGTGTTAGAATTATTAATCTTACTTTTTCGGTCATATTTAATAACACATATATATATATATATATATATATATATATATATATATATATATATATATATATATATATATAATATATATATATATACATACATATATATATATATATATATATATGCAAACAAGCCTGAATGGTCCCCAGGACTAGATACAACTGAAAACTCACACCCCAGAAGTGACTCGAACCCATACTGCCAGGAGCAACGCAACTGGTATGTACAGGGACGCCTTAATCCGCTTGACCATCACGACCGGACATAAGGAAGTGATAGCCGGAGCTATATGAACCACTTCCCCGCCGGCACTCGGATGGTAATCTTGGGCATAGCATTTTATCAAATCACCTCATTTTTTGGGGCAACACGTGAGGAACACAAATGCAAACAAGCCTGAATGGTCCCCAGGACTAGATACAACTGAAAAATCCGAGATCCGNGGGTCCCCCAGCGTGAGCGGCGGCCCAGTATGGGTCCCCCAGCGTGAGGGGCGGCCCAGTATGGGTCCCCCAGCGTGCGGCGGCCCAATATGGGTCCCCCAGCGTGAGGGGCGGCCCAGTAGGGTCCCCCAGCATGAGGGGCGGCCCAGTATGGGTCCCCCAGCATGAGGGGCGGCCCAGTATGGGTCCCCCAGCATGAGGGGCGGCCCAGTATGGGTCCCCCAGCATGAGGGGCGGCCCTGTATGGGTCCCCCAGCATGAGGGGCGGCCCAGTATGGGTCCCCCAGCGTGAGTGGCGGTCCAGTATGGGTCCCCCAGCGTGAGAGGCGGCCCTGTATTGGTCCCCCAGCATGAGGGGCGGCCCAGTATGGGTCCCCCAGCGCGAGTGGCGGTCCAGTATGGGTCCCCCAGCGTGAGGGGCGGCCCTGTATGGGTCCCCCAGCATGAGGGGCGGTCCAGTATGGGTCCCCCAGCATGAGGGGCGGTCCAGTATGGGTCCCCCAGCATGAGGGGCGGTCCAGTATGGGTCCCCCAGCGTGAGGGGCGGCCCAGTATGGGTCCCCCAGCGTGAGGGGCGGCCCAGTATGGGTCCCCCAGCGTGAGCGGCGGCCCAGTATGGGTCCCCCAGCATGAGGGGCGGCCCTGTATGGGTCCCCAGCGTGAGGGGCGGCCCAGTATGGGTCCCCCAGCATGAGGGGCGGTCCAGTACGGGTCCCCCAGCATGAGGGGCGGCCCTGTATGGGTCCCCCAGCGTGAGGGGCGGCCCTGTATGGGTCCCCCAGCATGAGGGGCGGTCCAGTATGGGTCCCCCAGCATGAGGGGCGGCCCTGTATGGGTCCCCCAGCGTGAGGGGCGGTCCAGTATGGGTCCCCCAGCGTGAGGGGCGGCCAGTACGGGTCCCCCAGCATGAGGGGCGGCCCAGTATGGGTCCCCCAGCATGAGGGGCGGCCCAGTATGGGTCCCCCAGCGTGAGGGGCAGCCCAGTATGGGGCCAGGATCAGCGTGAGGACAGTGAGGGGCGGCCCAGTACGGGTCCCCCAGCGTGAGGACAATGAGGGGCGGCCCAGTACGGGTCCCCCAGCGTGAGGGGCGGCCCAGTATGGGTCCCCCAGCGTGAGGGGCGGCCCAGTATGGGTCCGCCAGCGTGAGGGGCGGCCCAGTATGGGTCCCCCAGCGTGAGGGACGGCCCAGTATGGGTCCCCCAGCGTGAGGGGCGGCCCAGTATGGGTCCGCCAGCGTGAGGGGCGGCCCAGTATGGGTCCGCCAGCGTGAGGGGCGGCCCAGTATGGGTCCCCCAGCGTGAGGGACGGCCCAGTGTGGGTCCCCCAGCGTGAGGGACGGCCCAGTATGGGTCCGCCAGCGTGAGGGGCGGCCCAGTATGGGTCCCCCAGCGTGAGGGGCGGCCCAGTATGGGTCCCCCAGCGTGAGGGACGGCCCAGTACGGGTCCCCCAGCGTGAGCGGCTGCCCAGTATGGGTCCCCCAGCGTGAGGGGCGGCCCAGTATGGGTCCCCCAGCGTGAGGGGCGGCCCAGTATGGGTCCCCCAGCGTGAGCGGCTGCCCAGTATGGGTCCCCCAGCGTGAGGGGCGGCCCAGTATGGGTCCCCCAGCGTGAGGGACGGCCCAGTATGGGGCCAGGATCAGCGTGAGGACAATGAGGGGCGGCCCAGTATGGGTCCCCCAGCGTGAGGGGCGGCCCAGTACGGGTCCAGGATCAGCGTGAGGACAATGAGGGGCGGCCCAGTATGGGGCCAGGATCAGCGTGAGGACAATGAGGGTCGGCCCCAGAGTGCTGGTAGAGTGTATACATAGTTACTGGAGTATTATCATTAACATGACAAATCGCCTCATTAATGTGGGTGTGTCGTGATATACTGAGCAATGTGTCCTGGAGTATGATATTTACCGCCTTAATGGGAGCGGGAGCCGCGGGTCCCTCCAAGTATATTGGCAAGTTTTGTTCTGACGATTAATACTGCGACCTTGTGGTGCTGCACTGATGTTTACCTGGTGTTAACAGCCTTACCACGGTGACCCATCAGTGAGTCATGTGTCCATGGTGACCCATCAGTGAGTCATGTGTCCATGGTGACCCATCAGTGAGTCAAGTGTCCATGGTGACCCATCAGTGAGTCAAGTGTCCACGGTGACCCATCAGTGAGTCAAGTGTCCACGGTGACCCATCAGTGAGTCATGTGTCCATGGTGCCCCATCAGTGAGTCAAGTGTCCATGGTGACCCATCAGTGACTCATGTGTCCACGGTGACCCATCAGTGAGTCATGTGTCCATGGTGACCCATCAGTGAGTCAAGTATTCACGGTGACCCATCAGTGAGTCAAGTGTCCATGGTGACCCATCAGTGAGTCATGTGTCCATGGTGACCCATCAGTGAGTCAAGTGTCCACGGTGACCCATCAGTGAGTCAAGTGTCCATGGTGACCCATCAGTGAGTCAAGTGTCCATGGTGACCCATCAGTGAGTCAAGTGTTCACGGTGACCCATCAGTGAGTCAAGTGTCCATGGTGACCCATCAGTGAGTCAAGTGTCCATAGTGACCCATCAGTGAGTCAAGTGTCCATAGTGACCCATCAGTGAGTCATGTGTCCATAGTGACCCATCAGTGAGTCAAGTGTCCACGGTGACCCATCAGTGAGTCATGTGTCCATAGTGACCCATCAGTGAGTCAAGTGTCCATGGTGACCCATCAGTGAGTCAAGTGTCCATAGTGACCCATCAGTGAGTCATGTGTCCATAGTGACCCATCAGTGAGTCATGTGTCCATAGTGACCCATCAGTGAGTCATGTGTCCATAGTGACCCATCAGTGAGTCAAGTGTCCACGGTGACCCATCAGTGAGTCATGTGTCCATAGTGACCCATCAGTGAGTCAAGTGTCCATAGTGACCCATCAGTGAGTCATGTGTCCATAGTGACCCATCAGTGAGTCATGTGTCCATGGTGACCCATCAGTGAGTCAAGTGTCCATAGTGACCCATCAGTGAGTCAAGTGTCCATGGTAACCCATCAGTGAGTCATGTGTCCATAGTGACCCATCAGTGAGTCAAGTGTCCACGGTGACCCATCAGTGAGTCAAGTGTCCATGGTGACCCATCAGTGAGTCATGTGTCCATAGTGACCCATCAGTGAGTCAAGTGTCCACGGTGACCCATCAGTGAGTCAAGTGTTCACGGTGACCCATCAGTGAGTCAAATGTCCATGGTGACCCATCAGTGAGTCAAGTGTTCACGGTGACCCATCAGTGAGTCAAGTGTCCATGGTGACCCATCAGTGAGTCAAGTGTCCATGGTGACCCATCAGTGAGTCAAGTGTCCATGGTAACCCATCAGTGAGTCAAGTGTCCATGGTGACCCATCAGTGAGTCAAGTGTCCATGGTGACCCATCAGTGAGTCAAGTGTTCACGGTGACCCATCAGTGAGTCAAGTGTCCATGGTGACCCATCAGTGAGTCAAGTGTCCATGGTGACCCATCAGTGAGTCAAGTGTTCACGGTGACCCATCAGTGAGTCAAGTGTCCATGGTGACCCATCAGTGAGTCAAGTGTCCACGGTGACCCATCAGTGAGTCAAGTGTCCACGGTGACCCATCAGTGAGTCAAGTGTTCACGGTGACCCATCAGTGAGTCAAGTGTCCATGGTGACCCATCAGTGAGTCAAGTGTCCATGAGAATGTGTGAGGAACTAACCAGTGTAAGTCATGACGAAACTCACCGGTCCAAGGCTTGTGTTGCTGTGTGACTGATTACTAACTTTTCTCTGATACTTGACATGAACCTCATACAGAACCGAGCCCACATGTCCGAATTTAGCTCAACAATATAACAAATGTCCCACTAAGTAAAGTCATGAATATTTACGCAAGTCATGTTCTCTCATGTTAAAATTTACGACGACCATTCAAGGTTACATGTATGATAATGATGAATAAATTAGATGATGGCACTTCCGGCGTGAACCTCAGAATGTTGTTGATAGTGAATACTTGTACCTACTCGCCTCCTCCACCTCGTCATCATCCTCACTGTCGTCACTCATTCCCTTCCTCATCACAAGCAGCAGCAACCGTATCGGCCATAACCATCAGCACCATAACCATCAGCACCATAACCACCAGCACCATAACCATCAGAACCATAACCACCAGCACCATAACCATCAGCACCATAACCACCAGCACCATAACCACCACCACCATAACCACCAGCACCATAACCACCAGCACCATAACCACCAGCACCATAACCATCAGCACCATAACCACTAGCACCATAACCATCAGCACCATAACCACCAGCACCATAACCATCAGCACCATAACCACCAGCACCATAACCATCAGCACCATAACCACCAGCACCATAACCACCAGCACCATAACTACCAGCACCATAACCACCAGCACCATAACCACCAGCACCATAATCATCAGCACCATAACCATCACCACCATAACCATCACCTCCATAACCATCACACCATAACCATCAGCACCATAACCATCAACATGAGAGTTGACCCTGAGCAGCCGTGGAGTGCGGACGTGTCCCTCCGTGACTGCTAGGGTAGTCAGCCGTTTGATCGCCAGGTGGCGGGGCGTAGCTGCCCCCCCCACCCCCCAGTGTTGTTGCCTGCCTGGCGGAGTGCAGACGTGGCAGGTGTTGGTTCACCATGGGTGGTCCCCTACCAGCAATTAAGCGAGTGAACTCAATAGGCCTGGAATTCTCTGGCCGTGCTGGGTATCCTGAGGTAGCGGAGGTGCTGTGCGACTTGCTGCATATCCCGGTGCTAGATGTCGACGGGATTGAGCTGGTGACTGCGCATCGCGTTGTCATCAAGCTGGCGACGGAGGAGGTATACCGTGCCTTCCTCAGTCGTTACGAGGGGCGCTCGCTGTCCTTGCGGGAGGTACCGCTCAGTCTCCATATCAGACCGGAGTGGTGCGCTGACCTATGTCAGCGTGCATGGGCGCCCTGGAGTTTCCCGAAGAGCTTCTGCGACGTTATTTCCAGCGATTTGGGCACGTAGTCAGTGTGAGGGTAAACACGATATCCTCCGGGAAGTATGCCGGGAGGCGGACGAATATTCGCACCTTGGGCATGCGTCTGCGGTCGGACATTCCATCTTCGGTCCGGCTTCTGGGATGCTACATCGGGTGTACTATGCCCGGCAGCCTCGGACCTGTTTCCGGTGTGGCTTGTTGGGGCATCAGGCTGCAGGGTGCGAGGCGGATCCGGTTGCACCTGTCAACCTCTTTCGGGAAGAAGATTTCCCTCCGCTTCCCCTGGACGAGGACTTCGGGGATGCGGAGACCGCCCGGCTCGTTGATGCGACTCCCCGGCGTCCCTGCCGTTTCCCCGGAGGTCGCCGGCCCTCCTCCGGCTGTTGCGATGAGATCGGTGGATTCCCCTGATCCTGTTAGTGTGCCTGTCCCTGCTGCTCCAGTGGCCCGTTGTACTGCGCCTCCTCAGCGCAATGCTCACCTGTCTTCCGATGCTGCGCCTGGCCCTGTCTCCTCAACTCGGGTCCCGGATGCTGATGTGGCTGTGGGGTCCCCGGTTGGTGTGGTCGGTTCCCCTGCGGTTGAAGCTGCTGCAGTCGTAAGACGAGTACGCGCGGCTTGTGATGCCGTGGGTCTGGGTCCGCTTCCGGTTCCGAAGATGTGCGCCCGGTGCCCAAGAGATCCAGGCGTTCGTCTACTGCATGGGCTGATGAGGTGGATTCGGCGGATGGGTTCTCAGGAATTGGGGTAGTGGACGCTGACGTCCATATATCTGCTGATGCGACGGCTGTGTATATGATTCGCCTCCTGTGGCTTCTGTCGGTAGTTCCCCGCAGTGGGGGTGGTTGCACCTCCAGTTGTTGGTGAAGAGGGTGCTGGTGCAGGTCGGGACCTCGTGTTGGTTCTGAGGAAGGATGTTCGGGGTGAGGAGCCCCAAGAGTGTCCCGTCCGGTGGTGCTGCGCAGCCCTGTGAGGCTGCCGCGGGTACGAGTGCGTGCCGTCGTTTGCACCAAGCGGAGGAGCCTGTCCCGTTCATCTTAGCCAACGGCAAGCCGTATAATGCGACGTCCAACACTGTAAGATTTACCTATACTGACCGGGTGGGCCTGTTCCGTGGCGCCCCACGACTGTCTGGATTCCAGCATCTCGGAAATTTATGTCGGGGTACCGATTTCGATGCCCGATCCTCGGTCGACCCTTCGTCCACCTATTTCGGACAATATTATGGCGATATGGGAGGCGTATTGCATTCCTTTTTCCGGCTGCAGAGTGGCCGGGAAAGTATGCGCTGATAGTCCTGATAATCCTAGTGCGCTGGTGATGTCCGGGTGTGGTTTTGGATTTAGGTCTGTTGTGAGAGGGTTTGTCGTTGATGTAGGATGTGTTATCATTGCGTGCCCTTCCGGCCGATGATTTTTCTCAATGTCCCTGGTA
>WNGS01165053.1:81105-103640 GCA_020271785.1 Procambarus virginalis | reverse complement strand
CTCCTCCAGCAGTCTCCCCGTACCAGATCCTCCTAGCTCCCGCTCACCCCCAGACCCACACACGTCCCCCCCCCCCCCAGAGGAGGGAAGCAGAAGAGAGAAGTCATTTCAGGGCAATGTACTCGAACATAGATGGGATCACAAACAAGGCAAGTGAACTAAGGGAAAGAGCACAAGAAGTGAACCCAGATGTAATTGGACTCACTGAAACAAAACTCTCTGGAATCATAACGAATGCCATGTTTCCCCAAGAGTACACAGTAATAAGGAAAGAGAGGGAAGGTAGAGGAGGAGGCGGAGTGGCCCTACTCATGAGAAAGGAATGGAGTTTTAAGGAGATGGCAATCCCGGGCTGTGAGGAGTTCAGAGACTACATAGCAGGCACCATGACAATGGGAGGACAAAGAATAGTAGTAGCAGTAATATACAACCCTCCACCAAATGACAGAAGGCCCAGTCGAGAGTACGAAAACAACAACATGGCAGTTAACACTATAATTGAGAGGGCAGCCTCTGCTGCCTGTAAAAATAGATCCCACCTGCTCATCAAGAGGGACTTCAATCACGGAAGGATTGACTGGGAGAACAAGGAACCGCATGGAGGGGAGGATATGTGGAGAGCCAAACTATTGGAGGAGCTGACTAGAAACTTTTTAACCCAGCATGTCAGAGAACCCACAAGGATGAGAGGAAATGACGAACCAGCGAGACTCGACCTAGTCTTCACCCTAATCGATTCTGAAATAAGAGAAATTGGTTTTGAGGCCCCAGTAGGAATGAGCGACCATTGTGTATTGGTGTTTGAGTACCTGATTGAAGAAGGGTTATTGAACTCGAGGAGGGATACCGAAACCAAAAGGTTAGCATACCGAAAGTGAAACTATGAGGAGATATGAAAATTCCTAACAGATATAGCATGGGAAACAGAGCTCAGGGACAATACGAAAATGACATCGCAAGCAAGGCAAAGACTAAGCCTAAATTGCTGCATAGCCACATCAGGAGAAAAACAACAGTAAAGGAACAGGTTATGAAATTAAAGATAGGGGCAGAAGGATTCACTACAAACGACAAGGAAGTGTGTGAGGAACTGAATAAGAAATTCCAGGAGGTCTTCACCTTAGAGCAAGGAGAAATCCCATAGATAAGAGAGGGAATAGCTAACCAGGAACCACTGGAAGAGTTTGAGATTACCAGCGGGGTAGTAAGGAAGTGTTTACTAGAGTTGGATGTGACAAAGGCAATAGGCCCAGATGGAATCTCCCCTTGGATACTTTTTTTTTCATTATTATTATTTTCTACCACAGACGTGGCCACATATTTACAATGCTAACCAGCATATATACATTTTCTTCTATTCTCCATGGACAGGGTTAGAGATCAGTTAAACATATATTTCAAGGGTTTATTGAACAATCAACCACAGAAGGTGAGTCGGTGCTTTTAAAATGCTAAGCTAACCTACATACGTAAATACATAGATACACAGATTAACGTATGCCCTACATAAAGTGTTCGATGTGTCTTTTACATAGTGTCATTAATGTACATTTACAAAGGTGAAATGTAATTCTGATCAGCTTCCATATATACTTCCATATATACCTTGTATACCACATATGTATGACCAATGCTGGAGTACGCGGCCCCAGCATGGAGCTCGTACCTTGTCAAGCACAAGACGAAGTTAGAAAAAGTTCAGAGGTATGCCGCTAGGCTAATCCCAGAACTAAGAGGTTACGATGAAAGGTTGCGTGAAATGAACCTCATGACGCTAGAAGACAGACGAGTAAGGGGAGACATGATCGCCTTATTCAAAATTCCCAGGGAATTGCCAGGGTAGACACGGATAGATTATTTACCACGGGTGGTACACGCACAAGGGGGGGGGGGGCAGGTGGAAAATGAGTACCCAAATGAACTACAGTGACATTAGAAATAATGTTTCATTGTAAAAGTAGTTAGTAAAGGGAATGCACTAGGAAGTGATGTGGCGGAGGCTGACTCCATTCACAGTTCCAAATATAGATATGATATAGGTCGAGAAGCTCAGGAATCTGTACACCAGAAAATTGAATGTTGAGAGGCGGGACCATAAAGCCAAAGCTCGTTACACCCCCCCCCCCCCTAAGCTCAAGTAGGTGAGTGCACTCACACGCACAAACACCTTCCCTCTTCCAGATTCCCAACCACACTCTGATGCCAACCAACACCCTGACGTCCACCCACTCCCTGACCCCCATCCAATCCCTGATCCTCATTCACCTCATGACGTCCACCCACTCCCTGACCCCCACCCAATCCCTGACCCACATTCACCTCATGACTCCAACCCACTCCCTGACACTGAGATCTCTGGGAATAAGGTGTCCAGGAAGAGCCTGAAGGTTTGGTACATGAACTCCAACGGAGTTACGAACAAAGTCAAGGAAATAAAAGAAATAGTGAACATGATCCTGATTTGATTGCAAAAGTGGAAACGAAAATAAGTAACATGATCTCTGATGCAATATTCTCAGGGGGATTCCGAGTGTTAAGGAAAGAAAGGCCACAAAAGCAAGGAAGAGTTGCACTCCTAGTAAAACGGGAGTGGAAGTTCGAGGAACTCGAAAATCAGAGTGTAAACGTATACACGGACTTCATCATTGGGACACTGACTGAAGATGGGGAAAATAATTGTGGTTCTGGTAATTTACAACCCCGCACCAAACAACAGAAGACTCAGGCAGGAATATGATGACAACATCAAAGCTTGAACAGAAGTATTGCAGAGAGCCGCAACAGTGGCACACAGAATAAAGCTAAACTTCTACTGATGGGAGACCTAAATCATGGAGAGATTGACTGGGCCTCCAGAAATTCTCATGGTTGGGAAGAAACGTGGGGAACAAAATTACTGGAAGTTGTAGAAAGAAACTTCTTAACACAACATGTGAAAAAAGGACACAAGAGAAAAGGGAGGAGATATATCAAGCCTACTGGACTTGATCTTCACCCATCGATCGTGGAAGACATTGAAAACTTTGAGTGTGAAATACCACTAAGAGCAAGTGACCATTGTGTTCTGGTATTCGACTACATGATCGAACTCAAAACAGTGCCCATAATACAATGGGAAGGGAGAACAGACTATAAAAAAGGAGACAACATGAAAGTAAGAGAGTATCTGGGAAGTGTGTAATGGCAGGAGGAACTCAGAGAGACGACAGTTCTGAAAATGATGGACCAAGTAAAACTGAAGTGCAAAGAGGCAGAAGAGAGATTCATACCACCATTAAGCGAAAAAGGTAGGGGAGCTTATAATAACCCGGGGTTCAATAAACGGTGCCAGGAGGCAAAATAAAAAAGCAGGGGAGTGGAGGAAATACAGAAAGCAAAGGACAGAGATAAACCAATTTACATGCATCAGGCCATGAATGACTACATAAACATAAGAAGATTGGCAGAAAGAAACTAGGAAAATGTATCATTGTAACTATTTACATAAAGTCTTTTTTATTCATATTTAAAACTGTGTTTGTATTTGCGAGTGTGTTTGTTTCTGTTTGTGTGTGTAATTAGTCGTGAAGTTACCGAAGTAGGTAGTTACAAAATGAGAGCTATGCTCATCTTCCCAGCACACTTTGTCATATAACATTTTGAAACTATTTATGATTTGGCCTCGACTACTTTCTCACTTAATTTGTTGCTCACGCCACGTTCCTCTCTCTGCACGAATTGTGTAACTACTTTATTATTTGGTATTTTACACTGTTAAACTTCTCTTACTAGCGATCACCAATACATTAATGGAGACAACAATATTTTTATATGGGCAAGCGACAGACACAAACACAGAGACCCAGCCAGAGACAAAGGCAGATATACCGTAGATATAAGGATGGATTGATGTATGGAGAGACGGATGAATGGATAGATAGAAGGAAAGATAGATGGATAAATAGATGGAAAGGTAGATGGATAGAAGGAGAGATACCACGCACCAGACTTGCCCAACCATGATGACCAACGCTCAGCACTCCCTCCACGCCCCACCACCCACCCAGCACTCCCTCCACGCACCACCACCCACCCACCACTCCCTCCACACACCACCACCCACCCACCACTCCCTCCACGCACCACCACCCACCCACCACTCCCTCCACGCCCCACCACCCACCCACCACTCCCTCCACGCACCACCACCCACCCACCACTCCCTCCACGCCCCACCACCCACCCACCACTCCCTCCACACACCACCACCCACCCAGCACTCCCTCCACACACCACCACCCTCCCACAACTCCCTCCACGCCCCACCACCCACCCACCACTCCCTCCACACACCACCACCCACCCAGCACTCCCTCCACACACCACCACCCTCCCACAACTCCCTCCACACACCACCACCCTCCCACCACGCCTTCCAAACACCACCACCCACCCACCACTCCCTCCACGCACCACCACCCACCCACCACTCCCTCCACGCACCACCACCCACCCACCACTCCCTCCACGCACCACCACCCACCCACCACTCCCTCCACACACCACCACCCACCCACCACGCCCTCCACACACCACCACCCACCCAACACTCCCTCACACACCACCACCCACCCACCACTCCCTCCACACACCACCACCCACCCACCACTCCCTCCACACACCACCACCACCCACCACTCCCTCCACGCACCACCACCCACCCACAACTCCCTCCACACACCACCACCCTCCCACCACTCCCTCCACACACCACCACCCTCCACCACTCCTCCACACACCACCACCCTCCCACCACTCCCTCCACACACCACCACCCTCCCACAACTCCCTCCACACACCACCACCNCATGGGAGGATGCTGCGGGCTCCAGCATGGGAGGGTGCTGTGGGCTCCAGCATGGAGGGTGCTGTGACTCCAGCATGGGAGGGTGCTGTGGGCTCCAGCACGGGAGGGTGCTGTGGGCTCCAGCATGGGAGGGTGCTGCGGGCACTAGCGTGGGAGGGTGCTGCGGGCTCCAGCATGGGAAGGTGCGTGGGCTTTAGCATGGAGGGTGCTGCGGGCTCCAGCATGGGAAGTGTGCTGTGGGCTTTAGCATGGGAGGGTGCTGCGGGCTCCAGCATGGGAGGGTGCTGGGGCTCCAACATGGTAGGGTGCTGCGGGCTCCAGCATGGAGGGTGCTGCGGGCTCCAGCATGGGAGGGTGCTGCGGGCTCCAGCATGGGAGGGTGCTGCGGGCTCCAGCATGGGAGGGTGCTGCGGGTCCAGCATGGGAGGTGCTGCGGGCTCCAACATGGGAGGGTGCTGCGGGCTCCAGCATGGGAGGGTGCTGCGGGCTCAGCATGGGAGGGTGCTGTGGGCTCCAGCATGGGAGGGTGCTGCGGGCTCCAGCATGGGAGGGTGCTGTGGGCTCTAGCATGGGAGGGTGCTGTGGGCTCCAGCATGGGAGGGTGCTGTGGGCTCCAGCATGGTAGGGTGCTGTGGGCTCCAGCATGGTAGGGTGCTGCGGGCTCCAGCATGGTAGGGTGCTGTGGGCTCCAGCATGGTAGGGTGCTACGGGCTCCAGCATGGTAGGGTGCTGTGGGCTCCAGCATGGGAGGGTGCTACGGGCTCCAGCATGGGAGGGTGCTGCGGGCTCCAGCATGGGAGGGTGCTGCGGCTCCAGCATGGGAGGGTGCTGCGGGCTCCAGCATGGGAGGATGCTGCGAGCTCCAGCATGGGAGGGTGCTGTGGGCTCCAGCATGGGAGGATGCTGCGGGCTCCAGCATGGGAGGGTGCTGCGGGTTCCAGCATGGGAGGGTGCTGCGGGCTCCAACATGGGAGGATGCTGCGGGCTCCAGCATGGGAGGATGCTGTGGGCTCCAGCATGGGAGGGTGCTGCGGGCTCCAGCATGGGAGGGTGCTGCGGGCTCCAACATGGAGGGTGCTGCGGGCTCCAGCATGGGAGGGTGCTGCGGGCTGCAGCATGGGAGGGTGCTACGGGCTCCAGCATGGGAGGAGGAGCATATAGATCTGTTCACTACTATCAGAACAGCATTGTCCCTCTTGCAGTGGTGTAAAACATTCCACCTTCTTGAAGAATGTTCAGGTACTCGGGGTGGTCAGAAATGTTGCCTCCCCCAATGATCATTGAGTCATGTGTCTCTTTGTGAAACCCTTGGTGCTTCTTATACCTTTTTTCTTAGCTCATCTTATTTATTTTACTTCTCTTGACACCTTAGATGATGTTTAACAAGCGTTTACTTCTCTGTGGAAAACGTTGCCAAGAAGTTGTTAAGTCTTGGCGAATCAGTATTAAGATTAATAATATTCAATATTAAGGTTTCATAGAACGTTGTGTGTTGGTTTATATTAGAAAGAAAGAGATAGTAAGAAAAAGAGAAAGGTAAGTTAATTATCAGGAGAAAACACTAAGTCGTTTCGACTATATAGCTTAATGTTAAGAAAAAGAGAGATGATTGATGAGATGATTGATGAGATGATGAGAGATGAAAAAGAGAAAAGTTGGAAATTAAAGAGAGAGAGAGAGAGAGACACACACACACACATACTCACCCTCCGTGGTATCGCCTTGTCGTGGTGGGGGCTCACATACACCTCCCTGGGACCGGTGAGTGTTGCTTTTGCCCCCTTTTTGAGTGTTGTACATGCAGATGGACACCATGTAGGGGTCTTGTGAGCCATCGGACCACCCGCTGGAGGGGTCGCCCTGAGTAGATAGCTGGGTGTCCAGGCTGGGGCGATAGGGGGACTGTGGTCTTTACTTCAGTGTGGGAGAATGGACGATGCTGTAGGACTCCCCTGTTAAAAGAGGGAGCACCGCTGAAGACGACGCACCCTTCCTGCACTGGCCAGCGCTCGGCCTCCCTGACTGCCCTGGTAGGTGGTATCCATGGTTCCAGGCCCCAGACTATGAGAACGACTGCTGCATGGATGACGACACGATTTCTCTTACCTAGGCTCAAGGTGTGGGCGACCAGGCCCTTGAGTCGGACTGTGCTGGAAGACCGGGCTTTGTAGCCCCCGCTACATTAAGGCCAGACTGGACTCCTCCGCCCCCACTCCCCTCCCTCCTCTGTGGTGGGGTCGAGCCCCAAGCCCCCTGTGATGATCACCTTGTCCCCTAGCACGGCTCCATCTCTCATTGTGACTTCTGCACCTTATGACCCCTCTCTCTCTCTCTCTAGGGGGTTCTCACCACCGTCCCCGCCATGGCCGCTCTAGTACGCTCCCTTCCCATACTAATTCGTACCATGCCTTGTTTGATCCTGCTACGTGGACTAAATACTTTGACCTCCATCATTTAGATTCTACTCCTCCTGGCGATTTCTCCCTCCATGGGCACCTTGTTGATTCAGTAGATGCCTCTGTTACTTTTAACCCCACCCGTCTCGGTATGCATGTCATTCCTGCTCCTTCTCAGGATGCGGCTACCCGCTTGGGCGCTTTGTCCTTCATTGGGGAGACGCTGTTCAGGTCTCCAAGAACGCTCGGTTAAATGCCAGTGTTGGCACGGTTCTCCTTCCACACCATGTTGCAACTGGTGCTATTCTGGCACCAGTTGCACCCAAGACCATTCTGTTTTTCAGGTGGAAACACTAACTCGACCCCTCGTGGCCGTCGCCGTCTGCCCCTTCGGGTTGTGAAGATTACCTTTGATAGTCTCACACTTCCGCCCTCTGTTATTCTTGAAGGTGCCAGATGCTCCGTTCAGGAGTACATTCCCTCTCCACGGCTTTACACATCCTGCAAGTTAGGACATGGTGCCCTCAGATGCTCCAGTACTGTCTCTCTCTGCCCCCATGTGTGGGGACGAGGGTCGCTCTAAGTCGGAGTGCACTTCTTCCCAGGCTCGCTGCCTCAATTGCAGTGAGGCCCACCCTATCTTCTCCCGCGCGTGTATACATTACAAACTTGAGGCAGTCGTCCTCAACTTGAAACACCGGGAACGTTTGTCTTTTCCTGAGGTGAGGCGCTAAGTTCGCTGGCGTCTCTTATGCTCGTGTGTGACGTTCTTCCTCTCTTCGTCCTTCCCCCCTCCCTCGGTCTCACAACCATTTCCAGGCCACAGACCCGGACACGCCCACCACCTCCTCTCCGGTTACTTTACGTTGTGTCCCGAAGGGTCTCCCCTCCGGGTTCTCTGTCTGGAGTTTCCCTTCTTTCTACCCAGTCTGTCATGTCTCCTGTGTCTTCTTTCTCATCTCCCTCCAATCCTCCTTCCCATCCTTCTCCTCCGTCTCTTAGCTCTCCACGCCGCCTGTCTGTACGGGCTGTTGTCCATCACTCTCCCACGAATCATCGTGTTGTTCGCTCTCGTTCCTCTTCTCCTGTTGAGACGCTCGAGTCTGTTGCGTAGTACGTTGTTGCTGGAACGCCTGTCTCTTTGAGTCAGAAGCGAAGGCCAGGTTCATCTCCTTCCTCCTCCCCGGCAGGTAAGAAGGCCTTGCTTTCTTCCTCGCCCGCCGCCTCTGACTATCGCCCCTTCCCCTCCCGTTTCGGTGGCCGAGCCCCCTGTTCCTGCTATGGAAGTTTCTTTGGCCCTCGTTTCCCTCTCGGTTGCTGCCCTTGCTGAGGTGTGCTCCACGGTTTCTGACCTTCCACCTCCTGCTGTCCTCGACCCTCGGTTGTCTCCTCCTCCTCCTCTGGACCCTGCTCATCTGCCTCTGGTCTGTCCTCCCACTCCTTTCCCTCCACCCTTACTCAGTTTACCCATGCCCCTTAACCCTGACTTCGCTGACCCTGATCCAGATCTTCTTTAACATGCTGTGTTCCTTTTTACACTTTGTTACTTCTTTGTTCTCTGTTGCTGTTCTTTCTCTTTTTGTCGATATCTATTCTTCAATGGAATTGTGGTGAGCCTACTCATTTGGACTCTCGAGCTCGCACCCTTTCTGTCTTAATCTTTCTCTCTGCTCGTCGTCTCTTTACTTGGATTTTTCGTGGCGGGTTCTTGATAACCTCCATGACAGTGACCATTTCCCCATCCTTGTTACCTTTTTCTCTTTTCACACTCCCCTCTCCTTCCCTAGGTGGCAGTTTACTAAGGTAGACTGGAACCTCTTTACCCCCCGAGCTACTCTTTCCGACCTCTCCATTCTGCCTCTCCCTCGCACCCTCCTTCTTTTTCATGACATCGTCTTGGGTGCTGCTCTCTACTCTTTTCCTCGCTCTCCCTCTCGGGGCACGCGGAAGTCCGTTCCCTGGTGGAATGTGGACTGTGCCTGGGATGTCCACTGTTAGCGTGCAGCCTGGAAGAGACACCACCGCCGGCAGACGGCTGATTCTTTTCTTTTGTTTCGGAAGGCGAGTGCAGTAGCTTGTAGGACCATCTGTACGGCTAAAAATGAGTGTTGGAAGTCTTATGTTTCCACCATTACGTCCGAAACTCCTCCGCCTCAGATCTGGAAGCGTATCCACAAGATAGTGGGTAAGTTCGTCCCCGATGTCTCGCCGGGCATTCTCCTCCTTGGTACTCTTGTTGAGGACCTGGTGCAGGTTGCAACCAAACTGGGTTCCTACTTTTCATCTATTAGCTTTCGTTCTCATCTTCCTAGGTCTTTCCTTCTTCATAACCCTGTTCTTGAATCTCATCCTTTAGATTTCCGTACCCATCTCAGACTTTCCTATAACGATCTCTTCTCTCTCTCTCTGAACTTCAGTCTGCCCTGGCCCTCTGGGGTTTTACAGCAGCAGGCTCCGATGGCATTCATTTTGAGATGCTTTGCCATCTCCCTCCGTGCACGTCTCAGTATTTACTGAATCTGTATAATCAGGTCTGGGAGTCGTCGTCAGTCCCTGAGGACTGGTTCAATGCCATTGTCCTCCCTGTACGGAAATCAGGGTCTCTTGGGACCTCCCCCAAGGACTTCCGCCCTATTGCCTTCACGAGTTGTGTCTGCAAACTCTTTGAAGGAATGGTTAACGTTCGTCTGATGTGTTTTTTAGAGCACTATCACCACCTCTCCCCTTCTCAATTTGGTTTTCACAAGTGCTGCAGTACAACACATGTCCTGTCTACTTGGATGTCTATATTCATTTTGCTTTTGCTGCAAAGACCGTCGTCATTGCTGTCCTTTTTGACCTGGAAGAGGCTTACGACACCACCTGAAGATACTATATTCTGTACCAAGTTCATTCATTTGGCCTTTGTGGTAATCTCTCTCTCTTCTTCCAAAGCATTCTCTCTCGTCGTTCCTTTCGAGTGAGGTTTGATACCACTCTCTCTGCCCCTTTTAGGCAATACGAAGGTGTGCCCCTAGGTAGTGTTCTGAGCACTACTCTTTTTTCTAGCTACCCTCAATGGTCTTATTTCTTTCTTTCCTTCTGGCATCTTCTCCGCTCTCTATGTCGACGATCTTAACCTTTGCTGTTGGAGTGATGATTCGCCTCTCATTCAACGGCGGCTTCTACTTGCGATTGATGCCGGGACGTCTTGGGCAACTGATCATGGCTTCAAGCTCTCTACATCTATGACTTGTGCTATGACTTTTACTGGGAAGAATGTTATTCTTCGTCCCTCTTTGTCGCTTTATGGTCATCCCCTTGTTTATAGGGATTCCACTAAGCTTTTGGGGTTAATCTTTGAGACTCGTTTGTCTTGGTCGCCCCATATCTCTTACCTCCGAGTTGAATGCTCTAAGGCTTTTAACCTCCTTAAGGTTTTGTCCCATACTTCTTAGGGAGCGGATAGGCGCACACTCCTCTCTTCACATGCCTCTCTCGTCCTGTCTAAACTCGATTATGGTTGCCCTGCTTAATCATCTGCTTCTCATTCTACTCTTCGCCGTCTTGATGCTTTGCACCATACTGGGTTGCACTTCCGCTCTGGTGCCTTTCGTTCAACTCCCGCTCTCAGCTTGTATGTTGACACTAGCTTCCTATCTCTCCAGGAACGCCGTGATCGCAACTGTCTTCGCTATCTTGCGCGGTCCTTGCAACATCCTTCCTCTGCCCTCTGTCATGCTTTGACTTTTACCCCTCGTGCAGTACCTGTTACTCTTCACCATCTACCTCTCTCTGTCCGGTTATTTCGCTTGCTAAATTCTCTTTCGGTTCTTATTTCTAATGTTTCTCCTCGTATTGTTCCTTCATTGCCTCCGTGGACAGTTCCCCTCCCAAAATTTTGTACATCCTTGACCCGCATCACTAAAGCTTTTACCCATCCTACGGTTCTGTAACGCCTTTTCCTTGAACACTTTTCTTTACGCTCCCGCTCCATTTCCATCTTCACCGATGGGTCTAAGTCCACAGACAGTGTAGGCTACTCTATTGTTTTTCCTGACCACACTTAAGTGTCGCCTTCCTCTGGAGATTAGCATCTTCACAGCAGAACTTTATGCTATTATCTATGCTCTTCGTCTTCTGTTTTCTCGTTGTCAATCCTCCTTTGTGTTTGCAGTTGACTCTCGTAGTGCCCTCATGGCTCTAGGGTCCTTTAATCCAGTCCACTCGGTGGTCGTCGAGATTCAACATTGGTTGTTTCATATCTCCAGTAAATTTAAATCTGTATAGTTTTGCTGGGTTCCCAGCCATATTGGTGTTTCTTTAAATGAGCGTGCGGATGCTGCCGCTAGGGAAGCTATCCGTTCTTGTCCCCATCTCCTGTAGAAGTATACCTTATTCCAACTTTTACCCAGTTATTCATTCCTCCATCCTTGCCCGTTGTTAGGGTTGTTGGTCTTCTGTTGTTGGTAACGAACTATGTACTCTTAAGCGTAGTGTGTCCCCCATGGTCTTTCTCCTGCCACCGTAACCGGCGATGGGAAACGGCTCTGGCAAGGTTTCATATTGGCCATACACACTTAACTCATGGTCACTTAGCGCTGCCCTGCTCCTTATTGTCCAAATTGCATTGTCCCTCTTATAGTCGTGCATATCCTTGTTGAATGTCCTGACTTCCAGGATGAGTGTGTGACTTGCTTTCCGACCGTCCCTTGCGGTCAGTTGTCCCTCGATAGAATTCTTGGTAAATTTGATACTTTTGATAATGTCTGCCTTATGCGTGTCTGTTCTCGTATTGGCATCCTGACGCCTTCCAAGTGCTATATAGTTCTAATGGCTTGGCGCTTTCTCCTTATAATTCATTCATTCTCGTATTGGCAACCTTGGTAATATTTACCGCCTTCTGATTATTCTGCAAATTTGATGGTGCTACATAGTCTTCCTGATTTGTTGCCTTCTTTTTGATAATTTACTTACTTACTTACACACACAGGCGCACACACACACACACACACACACACACACACACACACACACACACACACACACACACACACACACACACACACACACACACACACACACACACACACACACACACACACACACACAAACAACACACACACACACAAACACACACACACAAACACACACACTCAAACACACAGCTTCAGTTGCCTGCAGGAATGGCTCAAGACTCTTAATCATGGGCAATTTCAACCATGGAAAGATAGACTGGGAGAATGGGGACCCACATGGTGGTGCAGATACGTGGAGAGCTAAACTCTTGGAAGTGACAACAAGGAACTTTCTGAGCTAGCACGTCAGGGAACCCACAAGAGCGAGAGGCAATGATAAACCAGCTAGACTCGACTTGATATTCATCCTGAATGAGTCAGAAATAAGGGATGTCAAATTTGAAGCCCCCCATAGGAATAAGTGACCACAGTGTATTGACATTTGAGTACTTGGTGGAGGTAAGGATAACCCATCCAAGGTTGGGATTGGAAGAGAAAAGACTAAATTACTGAAAAGGAAAATATGATGAGATGAGGAACTTCCTAAGGGGAATACCACGGGAAACAGAACTTAGAGACAAGACTGCACAGGATATATCTTGAGGTTATCTTGAGATGATTTCAGGGCTTTTTAGTGTCCCCGCAGCCCGGTCCTCGACCAGGCCTCCACCCCCAGGAAGCAGCCTGTGACAGCTGACTAACACCCAGGTACCTATTTTACTGCTAGGTAACAGGGGCATAGGGTGAAAGAAACTCTGCCCATTGTTTCTCGCCGGCACCTGGGATCGAACCCAGGACCATATGATGGACTATGTCACCCAGAAGTGCCAGGAAGCTGCAGACAGGTTTATCCTGGTCAAAAAGGAGAAAAAAAATCCATGGTTCAACCAGGAATGTAAGGTAGCGAAGCAACTGAATAAAAGAACATGGAGAAACTACAGAAATAACAGAACACTGGAGAGCAGGGAGAGATACTGGAGGGCCAGAAATGAGTACCTCAGAGTGAGGAGGGAAGCAGAGAGAAAGTTTGAGAATGACATCGTGAGTAAAGCCAAGATCCAACCAAGGCTGCTCCACAGCCACATCAGGAGGAAAACAGTAGGGAAGGAAAAAGTGATGAAACTGAGAAAAGGGGAGAATAGATACACAGAGAATGACAAGGAGGTGTGTGAAGAACTCAACAAGAGATTCCAGGAGGTCTTCACAATAGAACAAGGAGAAGCCCCTGTAATATGGTGTAAACAGGTCACTGGAAACAGGTGACCTACCAGAAAGTTGCAAGACAGCTAATGTAGTCTCAATATACAAGAAGGGTGACAAGCAAGAAGCACTGAACTACAGGCCAGTTTCCCTAACTTGTATACCATGCAAGGTGATGGAGAAGATCGTGAGGAAAAGGCTCGTAGAGCATCTGGAGGGAAATAGCTTTGTATCACACCATCAACATGGGTTCAGAGATGGTAAATTGTGTCTCACAGGTTTAATAGAATTCTATGACCAGGCAACAAAAATTAGGAAGGTAAGAGAAGGGTGGGCAGACTGCACTTTCCTGGACTGCCAGAAAACCATTGACACTATACCCCGTCAAAGGCTGTTAAAAAAGGTTTGAACAACAAGCAGGAGTAAAAGGGAAGGTGCTCCAGTGGATAAGGGAATGCCTAACCAACAGGAAACAGCGAGTAACTGTGAGGGGGGAGACATCAGAGTGGCAAGATGTCACCAAAAGAGTCCCACAGGGCTCAGTACTTGGACCCATCCTGTTTCTAATATATGTAAACGATCTTCCGGAGGGTATAGACTCATTCCTCTCAATGTTTGCTGATGATGCAAAAATTAGGAGAAGAAGCATGACTGATGAAGATAGACACAGACTACAGGATGACCTGGATAAACATGAGGAATGGTCTAGAAAATGGCTGCTAAAGTTCAACTCTGGAAAGTGTAAAGTAATGAAATTAGGCGAAGAAAGCAGGAAACTGAACACAAGGTACCATCTGGGAGGTGAAAACCTACACGAGTCAAATAGAGAGAAAGATCTGGGGGTTAATATCACACCGAACCTGTTCCCAGAGGCCCATATCAAAAAGATATCCTCAGCGGCATATGCTAGACAGGCCAAGATAAGAACTGCCGTTAGAAACTTATGTAAGGAATTGTTCAGGACACTGTATACCATTTATGTCTGACTAATCCTGGAATATGCAGCTCCAGCATGGAGCCCATATCTAGTTAAACACACAACAAAGTTAGAGAAGATTCAGCGGTATGCCACCAGACTCGTCTCGTAACTGAGTGGTATGAGCTACGAGGAAAGGCTAAAGGAGCTGAAACTCACGTCCCTGGAAGACAGAAGAGTAAGGGGAGACACGATAACCACCTACAAAATTATCAGGGGAATTGACAGGATGGACAAAGACAAACTCTTTAGCTCGGGTGGAACATGAACAAAGGGACACAGGTGGAAACTGAATACCCAAATAGGCCACAGAGGCATTAGAAAGTGCTTTTTCAGTGTCAGAGTAGTTAGTAAATGGAATGCATTAGACAGTGATGTAATGGAGGTTGACTCCATACACAGTTTCAAATGTAGATATGATAGAGCCCAGTAGGCTCAGGATTTTGTACACCAGTTGATTGACAGTTGAGAGGCAGGACCAAAGAGCCAAAGCTCAGCCCCTCACAAGCACAACTAGGCGAGTACAACTAGGCGAGTACACACACACATACACACAGTCGGGGTGTCGTGGTGGTTGGACGTGGGCTGGGAGCTCCTGGGTGACTAGTGAAGTGGGAGGGATAATCAGGCTACTTTCAAGTTAAAAAGTGCATTCGAGTGAATGAAAAACTTGGAATTTGACTCAGACCATAAGGAAGTGAAGAAAAACAACAGAAATAGCGCAATTAAAAATAAGTGTTGAACGCATTGTGGCAGTGTGAAAAGTGAAGCAGACCTCACACTGTGGCCACACAGCCTCAATCTGAGACCGACGTGACCTTACTCCGGCAGCGACCCTTACTACACCATGTGGGGGAGACCCCTGGAGACTCACTTGCCTATTGTGTTTAGCAGATCGGTAAGGTACTTGGACTGCCTGTGGGTAAGGCTGTTTTATAGCAGTGACTAAATCAGGAAGGGCGTCTGGGTCCAGCAGTATAATCATTGAAGAAGAGGATAAGCTTGTGGAGAAGTTGACAGGGAAATTTGTAGAGAAGATGGACGTTTGAATAGAGGATCTAATCCAAGGGATTAAAAGTGAGGTCTTTAATAAAATACAGGACGAGGTTCAGAGACAAAAACAAGAGCTTATGGACTATATTCAGGAAGAAATCAGAAAGTGCAGGGTAGCATGGGAGAGTGAAATAACTAGTCTTGCTACTGAAGTTGGCCGGAATAAAGAAAGCATGGCAATTGAAGGGTGAGTAGAGGGGGATGGAGTAGCGAGTGTGGAAGGGACGTGGGGTATCCCGGGGTGGGGGCGACCAGCATGACAGTCCTTCACTGAGGAGGAGGTCAATCATACTACATGGATTACTCAAAGCCAAGGCATCATTGAGGCAGGAAAGGATAGAGATTGAGGATTTTGAGTTACAAGGGATCTTGAGAGATGTTAGAGCCGAGATGGCAGGGAATGAGGTGGAAATCCACTGCCGCACTGGGCCTTACAACTGTACCAAGAAACGACCTGTCCTGGTACAGTTCACTAACAAAAAGGTTGTGGATTACATACTGCAGCACAAACATTTACTCAGAGGTAGCGAAAAATATTACAACGTGTATATTGACAGATACATGACAAAAGATGAACAGATAGCCCCCAGGGTGAGCTGACCGGCATGACACAACTCTTCCTATTTGAGCACAGTTACCCACACCACCCCATGCTAACCACCTCACAACTGCTTCCTAAGTCACACCCCTCCCTAAACCAGCCTTTCCATCCCCTGCCCCCTGCTTATCTCCCCAACAACTCCCCTGTCCCCTCTGACCACAATGCACTCAAATCCATGTGCTTCATCCCACTTTCCAAGGACCCCCCCATCCCCTCAACACCTAAAACCCGCCCAGCCCTCACCCCTCCTCTCCCTCCATTCTTCCATGTGACCCCTCCCCTTACGAGGGGTGTCACATGGACCCACCGTGGGGGACGGGGGGACCCCCCCCCCACCACTTCCTCCATTTCCCTCTTCCCCTCTTTTGCCCCAATGCCCACACCTACCCTTGAGTTCCACTTTCACTATCAATTCTCCATCCTCCCCTCTTACCCCCCCTCCCTTCTATCTTTCTCCCTCCCCAACCTCTCAACCTCTATTTGACTCTCATCCACATGCTACCTCTCAACCCCCCCCCCCCCTGTGCCTCTCAGACCCTCCCTAATTTTCAGACCCGGTATGCCTTTCCTTCTGCAGACCTACCTACCTAGGCCTTACTACCCCAGACCTTCCTACCTACCTTCCTAGATGCCCAGACCCCATTCACCCCGCAAGCACCCCTCCAGACCCCATTCACCCTCCAGACACCCCCTGGATCCCCCCAGCCTCCAACCACCCCCCCCCCCTCAGACCCCCAGAGAAATGCTGCACTCTGGTACCAGAGTTTCCAAGAAGGGTCAAAGGTTTGGTGTTCCAAAGGTTTGGAACACCAATTAATGCTCATGGGGTATCTAATAAAGCAGAAGAGATAAAAGAAAGAGTTAGTGAGGCAGATCCGGACATAGTTGCAATAGTGGAAACTAAAATAAACGGCATAATCTCAGATGCAATCTTTCCAGAGGGGTACCAGGTGATAAAAGCTAGGACACAGAGACAGGGAGGGGGAGTGGTACTCCTAATAAAGCGGAAATGGAAGTTTGAAGACCTGAGAAACGGGTTGCCAATGAGAGCACAAGCTCCATATTTGGAACTCTGACAGTAGATGGGAGGAAGATTGTGATCTTGGTAATCTACAATCCCCCACCAAACAGTAGAAGACCCAGGCAGGAGTATGATGACAACAACAGGGCATGCATTGATGAACTGCAGAAGGCAGCAACATTAACTCACAGCAAGCGATGAGTTACAATAATGTGGCTAAAGTATGTTGACCAGATCACACACTAGAAGGTGAAGGGATGACGACGAGAATGGTCCAGGACGGACCGAAACGTCGTCGTCCCTTCACCTTCTAGTGTGTGGTCTGGTCAACATTAGCTCACAGAATGAAAGCAAAACTGCTGGTCTTGGGGGGACCTAAATCACGGAGAGATAAATTGGTAATCAAGGAATCGCCATGGAGGGGAAGAATCGTGGGGAGCAAAGTTAGTAGATATTATCGACAGGAATTTCCCAACACAACATGTGAAGGAAGACACAAGGGAAAGAGGAGGAGATGCACCGAGCCCATTAGACCTGATTTTCACCCAGAACCTAGAAGACATCCAGAATTTGTAACATGAAATGCCTCTAGGGGCCAGTGACCATTGTGTCCTAGTCTTCGACTACATGATGGAATTCAAACTTGCGACCATGGGACAAGATGTCTGGGAAAGGAGAGTCGACTACAGGAAAGGGGATTACAGAAGGATAAGGGACTATCTGGGAGAAGTGCAGTGGGAGGAAGAAATTAAAGGAAAAACAGTCCAAGATATGATGGACCTAGTCATACGGAAATGCCAGGAGGCCGATGTGAGATTTATACCAACAGTAAAGGAAAAATGTTAGAGGGAATATAATAGCCCATGGTTTAATAGACAGTGTCAGGAAGCAAAAAGGAGCAGCAGGCGGGAGTGGAGGAAGTATAGAAGACAAAGGGACAGAGGACAACAGGATCAGATGAAACAGAGATTGGAATGATTACATTAACATAAGAAGAGCACCAATAAGAAATTATGAGAACACTATTGCGATCAAAGCAAAAAAGCAACCTAAATTACTACATAGCCATATAAGAAGAAAAATGTCGGTGAACGACCAAGTGACAAGACTAAGGAAAACAGAAGGGGCATATACAGAAAGTGAGAAGGAAATCTGTGAGGCACTGAATGCCAGTTTCCATGGAGTGTTCACAACCGAGCCTGAGCAGCTCCCATTGTTAGAAGAGATTACCCTAGATGAAAGCCTATCAGATATAGAGGTGACAGGAGAGGAGGTAATGAAACAGTTGACAACACTGGATGCAACTAAGGCAGTTGGACCAGACAAAGTATCACCGTGGATACTAAAAGAGGCAGCGTAAGCCCTCAGCGTGCCTCTGGTAAGGATCTTTAATGAATTACTTATGTCGGGAGAATTGCCCAATTGCTGGAAGAGGGCAAATGATGTACCGATTTTCAAGAAAGGTGATAGGGAGGAGGCACTTAACTATAGACCTGTTGACAAGCATTCCCTGTAAAATACTTGAAAGGATTATTAGGCTAAGACTGGTTTCACACCTAGAGAACGTTAGGTTTGTAAACAAACATCAGTATGGTTTTCTGGAAAGGGAAATCGTGCCTAACAAACAATTTGAAATTCTATGATAAAATAACGAGGATAAGACAGGACAGAGAAGGTTAGAATGACTGCATATTTCTGGACTGCCAGAATGTCTTTGATACAGTACTGCACATGAGGCTTCCATTCAAACTCGAGAGGCAGGCAGGGGGGGGGGGGGAGGAAAGGCCCTAGCATGGATAAGGAACTACCTAACAGGAAGGAACCACAGAGTTACGGTAAGGGGCGAGAAGTCGGATTGGCGAACAGTAACGAGTGGATTACCTCAAGGACTGGTGCTGGGACCAATTCTATTTCTAATATATGTTAACGATATGTTTACATGAGTAGAGTCCTACATGTCGATGTTCGAGGACGATGCAAAGTTGATGAGAAGAGTTGTGACAGATGAGGACTGTAAGATCCTCCGAGAGGACTTAAACAGGTTGCAGAGATGGTCAGAGAAATGGCTACTGGAGTTCAACACAAGCAAATGTAAAGTTATGGAAATGGGACTAGGCGATAGGAGACCAAAGAGACAGTACACAATGAAGGGGAACTGCCTACCTGTGACAACGCGAGAAAGAGACCTGGGCATGGATGTAACACCTAATCTATCTCCTGAGGCACATATAAATAGGATAACGACAGCAGCGTACTCTACACTAGCAAAAGTGAGAACATCATTCAGAAACCTACGTAAGGAGGCATTTAGGGCGCTTTACACTGCCTACGTGAGGCCAGTCTTACAGTATGCCGCCTCATCATGGAGTCCCCATCTGAAGAAAAACATAAGGAAACTGGAAAAAGTTCAGAAGTTTGCAACGAGACTCTTCCCAGCGTTACGAGGGATGGGGTATGAAAAGCGCCTGAAGGAACTGAGCCTTACGACACTAGAAAAGAGAAGGGAGAGGGGGATATGATAGGAACGTATAAAATATTCAGGGAATTGACAGAGTGAACATAGACGAAATGTTCACACGGAATAGTAACAGAGCGAGGGGACATGGGTGGAAGCTGGAAACTCAGATGATTAATTGATATGTTAAGAAGTTTTTTTAGCATGAGAATAGTGGAAAAATGGAATGCACTTAAGGAACAGGTTGTGGAAGCAATTCTTTTCATAATTTTAAAACCAGGTATGATAGGGAAATAGGACCGGAGTCATTGCTGTAAACAACCGATGGCTCGAAAGGAGGGATCCAAGAGTCAATGCTCGATCCTGCAGACACAAATGAGTGAGTACACACACACACACACACACACACACACACACACACACACACACACACACACACACACACACACACACACACACACACACACACACACACACACACACAACACACAACACACACACACACACACACACACACACACACACACACACACACACACCACACACACACACCACACACCACACACACACACACACACACACACACACACACACACACACATAATGTAAATGTAAATGATCTCCCAGAGGGTATAGAATCGTTTCTCTCAATGTTTGCTGATGATGCAAAAATTATTGAGGAGGATTGAAACAGAGGATGATTGAAGAAGGCTACAAGATGACCTAGACAGACTGAGTGAATGGTCCAACAAATAGCTGTTGAAATTCAACCCGAGTAAATGCAAAGTAATGAAACTAGGCAGTGGAAACAGGAAGCAAGACACAGGATACAGAAAAAGAGATGAAGTACTTAAAGAAACGGACAGAGAGAAAGATCTAAGAGTTGATATCACACCAAACTTGTCTCCTGAAGCCCACATAAAAAGGATAACATCTGCGGCATATGCGAGGCTGGCTAACATCAGAACAGCGTTCAGGAACCTGTGTAAGGAATCATTCAGAATCTTGTACACCACATATGTAAGACCAATCCTGGAGTATGCGGCCCCAGCATGGAGCCCGTTACTTGTCAAGCTCAAGACGAAGCTGGAAAAAGTCCAAAGGTATGCCACTAGACTAGTCCCAGAAATAAGTGGCATGAGTTACGAGGAAAGGCTGCGGGATACCTACAAAATCCTCAGGGGGATCGACCGGGTAAACATGGATAAATATTCAACACTGGTGGTACGCGAACAAGGGGACACAGGTGGAAACTGAGTACCCACATGAGCCACAGGGACATTAGAAGGAACTTTTTCAGTGTCAGAGTAGTTAACGGATGGAATGCATTAGGTAGTGATGTGGTGGAGGCTGACTCCATACACAGTTTTAAATGTAGATATGATAGAGCCCAGTAGGCTCAGGAACCTGTACACCAGTTGATTGACAGTTGAGAGGTGGGACCAAAGAGCCAAAGCTCAACCCCCGCAAGCACAAATAGGTGAGTACAAATAGGTGAGTACACACACACATACACACAGAAATTATAGTAGTAGTCATATATAACCCCCCCACCGAACGACAGAAGACCCAGACAGGAATATGATAGAAACAACATGGCCACCATCAATATAATAGAGAGAGCGGAACCTGTGGCTAGCAGGAACGGATCCAGACTACTAATTATGGGAGACTTCAACCATGGGAAGATAGATTGGGGGAACAGAGACCCACATGGAGGACCAGACACATGGAGAGCTAAGCTGCTGGACGTGGCAACAAGAAACTTTCTAAGTCAACACGTCAAGGGACCGACAAGAATGAGAGGAGAGGATGAACCAGCTTTGCTTGATCTGATATTTACCCGAAGTGAGTCGGATATAAGGGAAGTTAAGTTGGAAGCCCCCTTGGGAATGAGTGATCATAGTGTATTGAGCTTTGAGTACCTGGTTGAGCTAGGAATTATCTCCCCCCAAAAAGAACTGGGAAACAAAGGGCTGGCGTACCGAAAGGGAAACCATGAGGAGATGAATAAATTCCTATGGGATATACAATGGGACACAGAACTCAGAACCAAGTCCATACAAGACATGATGGACTATGTCACCCAAAAGTGTCAGGAGGCGGTAAACAGGTTTATCCCAGCCTGATAGGAAAAAAACGAGAAGCAAAAGAAGAATCCGTGGTTTAATAAGGGAAAACCACGGATTTTATGGGATCCGTATGAAGGATCCCATAAAATGGGAATGTATGAAAGCAAAGGAGCTGAACAGAAGGGCATGGAGGAACTTCCGTAATAAGAGAATACCAGAAAGTAGAGAGAGATGCCAGAGAACCAGGAACGAGTATGTCAGTGTGAGAAGAGCAGCTGAGAAAAGGTATGAAAATGATATAGCTAATAAAGCCCAGACCGAACCAAAGCTACTACACAATCACATCAGGAGAAAGACAACAGTGAACGAACAGGTGATGAAACTTAGAATGGGTGAGGACAGGTACACAGAGAATGACAAAGAGGTGTGTAAGAGCTCAGCAAAGGTTATAGGAGGTCTTTACATAGAGGACGGAGAGGTCACGGCGCTAGGAGAGGTGACAGCAAACCAACGACCTTGGAAGGGTTCGAAATTACCAGAGATGAGGTCAAGAAGCACCTATTTGAGCTGGACGTGAGAAAAAGCTGTTAGCCGGACGGAATCTCGCCATGGGTATTGAAAGAGTGTGCAGGAGAACTTTGTTTGCCACTCTCTATAGTGTTAGAGTAGGTCACTGGAAACGAGAGACCTACCAGAACTCTGGCAACGTTTGCATAAAAAACAACATTACAACTTTAACGCGAAATACCAACGCCGTGTTTCACGGTTGTTAGGTTCCAATTTTGCGTGATGCTTTACTGGGGTTGTTTTGAAAGTCATGCCTGTTGCCATGAATGCCGTTTGTGAATATGTCTTCCTACATTACTTTCTTTATTGCGACAGTTTACTGTTGGTATTAGTCGACTAAATACGCAATTA
>WNGS01165053.1:44482-61932 GCA_020271785.1 Procambarus virginalis | reverse complement strand
TTAAACCCGTCTTAATGTTAGGGTGGGGAAAACGCCTTGACTGTAATAGTAAAAGCTTTCAGGGTGAGTACAGCGGACTGCTCTTGTTTGTAACTGCACTGTCTGGAGGCTCAGTTTGGGTAATATTTCCAAGTAGCGGGCCTCGTGAACCTGCTCCAGGTGGCACTGACGACAGTTAGTTCACACAGGTTGTCTGACTTCGGCCAGGGTAGCTCTGGTGTTTCGAACACAAACTGATCATAGATAGCTCCTACACAACCAATGGCAGTTGCTGCAGAGCGGAGTAGACCAACGGTTAGAACATGTAACTATTACAATTTCCAACAGGTCTTTTTTAATTTTACTATTTTGAAGAACAAAATTTTAATTTGTGTGTCTGAATTCAAAAACTTTGTGTGTGTATGTGTGTTTTCTCTAATGCACAATTTAATGCTAGCAGTATGTACACTCCACATTAAGGTTCAATACACTATTGAGGAAGTGCAGGCCCAAGGATCCAGGTACAGTCTTCTGCTCAGCATCAAGTCTCTGGGCAAGTGTTTCTGCTCTGACTTTCGCAAGTACACTTCTCTCTCTCTTAAATCCCTGATTACATGCATTTTAGCTGCGTAACAGAAAATGCTTGGAAAGATACTATTACCCACGTAGCAGAACTCAGAAGACACTTAAGCTATAGCTCAACTTAGCTCATTTACTTTCAGTTATACAGTTACTTAGATACAAGTAAGTCAGGCACGTGGACAATTGCATTCATTATAGGAGTCATAGCAGTCTCAATATTGATTTAAGAGAAACTTGCTTTCAATCTTGATTCGAAACCCCCTCCTTATCCGGCCCGTTGGCGCCGTGAGGGGGCTCGGTGGTCAGCTGCCAGAGTGTGATGCTCCATGGCTCAATCCTCTGTCCTTTTGTGGCCTTGTGCTCCTGCTGCTGTATTCTCCAATTGTACCGGATCGCTTTTCCTTTTCCTTCCGTTTTGTTTTTCTCCCCCCCTCTTCTCCTTTCTAATTGTCATTTCCTGCCGACCTTGTGCCAGTTTTGTTTATTCTTTTATGATACAAAAATCGGAAGGGAAATTAACATGCAAGAAGACTCACTATCACTACAAGTTGATCTAAATAGGGTTTTGAAATGGTCAGCAGATTGGCAGATGCAGTTTAATGCTGAAAAATTTAAAGTTCTGAGGCTAGGTAATGGTGATAGAGTTACAAGATACGAGCTAGATGGTGTTGAGATTGCGAAGTCAGATTGCGAAAGGGATCTGGGAGTTATGATTAGTAAGAATTTAAAACCAAAGGATGAATGCATGAATGTTCGTAATAAGGCAAATACGACACTGGGATTTATTAATCAAAGCGTTAGTAACAAGACACCTGGTGTTATTCTTCAGCTATATCTTGCTCTGGTTAGGCCCCATTTAGATTATGCAGTTCAGTTTTGGTCGCCGTACTATAGAATGGATATAAATTCACTTGAATGGGTGCAGTGTAGGGTGACAAAGTTAATTCCCCAAATTAGAAATCTTTCATATGAAGAAAGATTAACAAAGCTTAAATTGCATTCACTGGAAAGGCAAAGAGTTAGGGGTGACATGATAGATGTTTACAAGTGGATGAATGGATATAACAAGGGGGATATTAATAGGGAAATAAAGTATCAACACAAGACAGAACACGAAACAATGGGTACAAATTGGATAATATTAGATTTAGAAAAGACTTGGGTAAATACTGGTTCGGTAACAGGGTTGTTGATTTGTAGAACCAATTACCACGTAACATGGTGGAGATGGGGTCCCTCAATTGTTTTAAACGTCGGTTGGACATGCATATGAGTGGGATTGGGTGGTTATAAATAGCAGCTGCCTCGTATGGGCCAATAGGCCTTCTGCAGTTACTTGTTCTTATGTTCTTCTGTTCTTATGTTTTGGACTTCTTCTGTTTTGACGCCCGGGTGTTTGGGGAGGCATTTTCTGACACCCGTAGAACTGTAGTATCCACGTCGTGAGCGAGGGGACCCTTTTATTGTCAATCCTCTTTTTGTCACTGAACCCGATCTCGACAGGCTGACGGTTCTTAAGGTAGCGCTTGTGAAGAGTATACTCACGACGTACCCCTAGGAGGGCCTGGCATGATCGGCGATAGCTTCTTGTTGGGTGTCCGGCCTCTAACTGTGGCTCCATGGTGGGTGTGGGGGCATATTCGTGAATGAAAGTCTGACCTCTCGTTGTATGTATTCCGCTTATACCTTCTCAGGCTCGTGAGGTGGCCGACCAAGCCCAGCGACTCTTTAGCCACCGCTGCATTGGGCCCCGACCTTGCTCCGCCTTTGACCCTCATGACTACTTCCCTCGGCTCCCCTCCCTCCTCTGTGGTTGGGCCAAGCCACAAGCCCCCAGTGGTGACCACCTCGTCCCATGGCACGGCTCAATCTCTTGTTGTGACTGCTGTGACTTTTAATCCCTCTCTCTCTCTGGGGGTTCTCAATGCCATCCACGCCACAGCCGAACTCACACGATCCCTTCCCGTACTGAATCTCCTCTCTTTGGATTCTTCACCTCCTGACGATTTCTCCCTCCATTGGCACTGTGTTGATTCTGCAGATGCCTCAGTTACTTTCAACCCCACCCGTCTCGGTACACGTGTCGTTGCTGCTCCTTCTCAGGATGCAGTCATCCGCTTGGCCGCCTTATCCTGCCTTGGTGAGACCCCTGTTCGGGTCTCCAAGAATGCTCTGTTGAATGCCAATGTTGGCACTGTTCTCCTCCCACCCTATGTTACGACCGCTGTTAGGAATCTGCAGGTCTGCCACGAAGATATTCGGCATATTCTCAAAACCCAGGGCCATTCTGTCCTCCAGGTGGACACGTTTACTCGTCCCCCTCGTGGTCGTCGCCGTCAGCCCCTTCGGGTAGTGAAGAATACCTTTGATGGTAGGACCCTTCCACCCTCTGTCATTCTTGCTGATGCCAGATGCTCCGTCCAGGAGTGCATTCCCTCTACTCAGCTCTGTAATAAGTGATGGAGGTTTGGGCAAGGTGCCCTCCGATGCTCCGGTACTGTCTCTCTCTGTCCCTTGTTTGGGGGCGAAGGTCAATCTAAGTTGGAGTGCACTTCTCCCCAGGTTCGCTGCCTCTATGGCGGTGAGGCCCACCCTCCCTTCTCCCGCGTGTGTATACATTACAAGCTTGAGGCAGCCGTCCTCAACTTAAAGCACGGGGAATGTTTGTCTTTTCCTGAGGTGAGGCGCCAAGTTTGCTGTCTTCCGCCCTTACGCTAACGTCTCTTATGCTCGCGTGTTGCGCTCTTCCTCTCCTCGTCCTTCTCCCTTCCTCAGTCTCACAACCGTTTCCAGGCCTTAGACCCAGACACGCCCACCGCCGCCTCCTCTGTTCCTTTGAGTTCTGTCCCGCAGGGTGGGGTTCCCCTTCTTTCTGCCCAGTCTGTCATGTTTCCTGTGTCTTCTTCTTCGTTCTCCCCGATCCTGCTTCCCATCCTTCTCCTTCGTCTATTAACTCTCCACGCCGCCTGTCAGTGCGAGCTGTTGTCCATCGCTCTCAACGGCCATCGTGTTTGCTCTCGTTCTGCTTCTCCTGTTGAGACACTTGAATTTGTTGACCAGTATATTGTTGCTGGGACGCCTCTCTCTTTGAGTCAAAAGTGAAAGCCTGGCTCCTCTCCTTCCTCCTTCCCGGCGGGTAAGAAAGCTTCGCTTTCTTGCTCGCCCCCTACCTCTGACTATCGCTCCATCTCCTCCCGTTTCGGTGGTTACGCCCCTGTTCCTGCTATGGTGGTTTCTTTGGCCTCCGCTTCCCTTTCGGTTCCTGCCCTTACTGAGGTGCGCTCCCCTCTTTCTGCTCTTCCTCCTGCTGTCATTGACTGTCCTCTTGGTTGTCTCCTCCTCCTTGGACCCTGCTTGTCCGCCTCTGGTCTGTTCTCCTGCTCCCTTCCCTCCATCTTTGCTCAGTTTACCCATGCCCCCCCTGACTTTGCTGACCCTGATCCCGACTCTGACCTTCTTTAACGTGCTGTGTTCCTCTTTCACCTTTGTTTCATCTTGTTTTCTGTGTTATCCTTTCTCCTTTTGTTGATTTATCTTCTTCAGTGGAACATTCGTGGATATTAAGCCAATTTCCTTAAACTCCAACTTCTTATTTTACGGTTTTTGCCCCTTTGTGTCTGTTTCAGGAGCCAATGCTTGGTGCTCGTCCATGTCGCTTCCGTGGCTATTCCTTTCTCTCTCTCCTCTCTCTCTTCTGCTCATAACTCCCCATAACTCTTCTGCTCTGATGTTCCTTTCGTCCCCTTAATTTTTCCATTACCTCACCAATGTTCTGCTGCCCGTATCTTTGTGCGTAAATGGTACAAGGTTTGTTCTATTTATCTTCCCCAAATGTCCCTCTTTTCTTCCTGATTTTAATACTTCCTGGACTCCTTGTCGAAGCCTGTGCTCCTGTTGGGGATTACAATTGTTGACATACCTTTTGGGATGACGTTTTGACAAACACCCAGGGTCACCTTCTCGAACCGTTCATCCTCTCTTCTTCGTTGAACCAATCTTCTTCGAGATGTGAAGACGGATTGCGAAGGGATCTGGGAGTTATGATAATTAAGAATTTAAAAAAAAGGATCAACGCATGAATGTTCAAAAAGGCAAATAGGACACTGGATTTATTAATCGAAGCTTTAGTAACAAGACACCTGGTGTTGTTCTTCAGTTATATCTTGCTCTGGTTAGGCCCTATTTAGATTATGCAGTTAGTTTTGTCGCTGTACTATAGAATGAATATAAATTCACTTGAACGTGTCCAGACTAGGATGACTAAGTTAATTCCCCAAATTAGAAATCTTTCATATGAAGAAAGATTAACAAAGCTTAAATTGCATTCACTGAAAATGAAGAGTTAGGGGTGACATGATAAAGGCCTACAAGTGGATGAATGGACATAACAAAGGGGGATAAACGTAGCTAAAGTATGTTGACCAGACCACACACTAGAAGGTGAAGGGACGACGATGTTTCGGTCCGTCCTGGACCATTCTCAAGTCGCTTGTGATTAGGAAGTAGAGACAGGCAATAAATAGGCAAGAGAGAGCTGAGGAGCAAAGTAAGGTGTAGTAGAGGGGATAGTAATAATAATAAGAGCTGCAGAGGGCCTATTGGCCCATACGAGGCAGTTCCTATTATAACCACCGAATGAGAAAAGATAGGAATAAGAAGAGGATAGCAAGGGAGTGTAGGAGAAGACAATGAACAGAAAAAGGGAGAAGAGAGAAAGAAAAGGAAAGAGAAAGAAAGATAAATGGAAGGGGTAGGTTTATGTTAGGTCACGTTTGTTAGAAAGATTAGAGCATTTGAGTATATACTGTGAAAGGGAAGAGTCCACAGCAACAAAGCCAGGACTCAAGTTCATGTTGGGTACATTGTGTATTAGAGCCGATTCAACAAGACGGCGTCTGTGTAGAGTAGAGGCAGGAAAGATTATTTTGGAGGAAGACCAATCAATGGGATGATTAGAATCCCTCACATGGCAGAAGAGAGCATTGTTAGTGTCTGCAGACTTAACACTTCTCGTGTGTTCTTTATGTCTGTCATTCAGTGTACGGCCAGTTTCGCCAAAGTATTGGAGAGGATAAGACGAACTGGAAATAGAGTAGACACCAGCAGCATTAGAAGCAGGGGGAGAAGTGTGAACTAGATTGCTACGAAGTGTGTTAGTTTGTCGAAAGGCGAGTTTAATGTCAAGAGGACGAAATGTATTGGTAAAAGTTTTGAGTTCAGATATGAAGGGAAGGCATAGTACAATGCTACTAATGTTGGAAGCAGGTTTAGGATGAAAGAAATTTCGTTTAGCTTGAGAGTAGGCACAGTTGATGAAATGCAAAGGGTAACCAAGGCGAGAGAATTCCGATTCTGAAATTGCCTTTATCTACAAATCATTCTCTCTTCTTGGTTACCCTTTGCATTTCATCAACTGTGCCTACTCTCAAGCTAAACGAAATTTCTTTCATTCTAAACCTGCTTCCAACACTAGTAGCACTGTACTATGCCTTCCCTTCATATCTGAACTCAGTGGAGTTCAGATATGAAGAGTGGCACCTTGCACTCCAGGCACCAGGTGCTGATGCATCTTCACTTTTGTTCTCTGTGGATAGTGTTCCTGCATACTTTACACGCACGTTTACCCTTCTCCCGTGATGCTGTGCCTGGCATATACTCGAGCATATGTACTCCGAAGTTCTCATTACCCGTCAATCTGTCTGGAGCTGCGTGTGGCATTGTTGATTGCACCCTGCATGGTACAACGGAGCCCTCATTCCCATACTTTACTAGCAGCTGTGACACAACACCAGCACTGAATGTACGTATAGACGGTCGCCTGCCGGATTTTACTAGGTAGATATTGAAGCAGTTGAGCACTGCAACATCCTTGAGGTGGAAGAAGAAAATTTTCGTCCACTTCAAAGACTTGCGCACGAACTCCACTCCACCAAGCATCATGTCATATTTATGTACGAGGCGCATGTTCACGTTATAGTCCATGACACAATCTGGCTTATACATGGGGTTGCGTGTCTGAAAGTGGACTTTCCCACTGTCCAACATGGCACCGGTGTGAATCATAGTCAGCATATTCACCTCGAGTCTGTCCTTCCACCGCACTGACAGCATATTGTGACACTTGGGCAGCTGGCACTCACCCACGGCTATAGCTATACCGAACATTGGCATTTCATTCCTGTGGGCCTTCACAGTGCCACATACGCCGGTGTTGTGGGCAAGGAGGTATCTGGTCAACAAGGGGCTGGTGTAATAGTTGTCGGTGAAAAGTATATGCCCCTTTTTCAGTAACGGTTCGATCAACGGTTTTACGACACTGCCAGAGAACTCGTGTTCATCTTGAGCTGGTATGTCGACGTCTGTACCAGAATACAATATCATGTCCAAGACGATACCAGTCTCACAGTCGCACAGCACAAAAAACTTTAGTCCAAAATGGTGCCGCTTTGATGGGATGTACTGCTTGAATGCCAGTCGTCCCTTGAACAGTACAAGCGACTCGTCAGTAACCACATTCTTTGCAGGTAAAAAATAATCCCTGAACTTCCCTCTCATGTCATTGAACATCTTTTGTACTTTCCACAGTCTGTCGTGTCTGCCCTCATTTGCATTATTCTCAAAATGCAGGCACCTGAGAATCAAGAGAAACCTATCATGCGACATGTACCGGTTGAACACGGGCGATGGAACAAGGCTGTCTTTGCTACAATAATCCTGGATGACAGCTTTCTCAGAGTGCTTCATCATCATGCTGAGTGCCAGAAACACATACATTTCGTCGATTGTCATGTCCTTCCATCGCGTGAGGCGTGTGGCAGGTAAAATGCCGGCGTCTATGAGGCTGTAAGCGTACCTGTTTGTCTCAGTCACAAGATGCGTCATGAATACATTGTAAAAATATGGCTGGAAATATTCCATGTCTGCCATATCATCACCGGTATATGGGAATAATGGTGTAACACCAACATCGGTATCATCAAATGTTGATATTTGAGGGACAAATGTGGCGCAATTCTCCCACAAGTACACCAGGGGGTTTGGTGTTGGCGCCAACACCACGGCCAACACCACCAGGAGCACCAAGACCACGGCTATGTCGTCTGCTGCTCCTGCATGAGCTGCGTGAGGGTATGCTAGGCGCTGAGGCAGATTTACGTTCTGTAGGCCTACCACGAACACCTGATGTTGAGGGGCCACTGTCGTTGTTGTCCACATGCTGTGAGACACGCTGCCGCCTGCTGCGGTGTGTTGCTGAGGCAGAAAACCCCGCCTGGTAACACCACCGCTGCTCGTACTCGTGTCGTCCACACTATTCGTATCGGAGCCAATGTCACTGAAGCCCGAGAAAGATTCCTCACATGTACTGTCACTGAATAATCTACTAGCATCTGGGAACATACATGATGGTGGGGATGATAACGGTGTTGACCCAGATCGGCGAAGAAGGCCGGGCGAGGAGTGTGTACCGTTCACGCTCGCCACATCTTCCAATTCCGTCTCTCCCTCACTCGTATCAAATCTCTGAGTACGGTCTTTCTCTGGATCATAGTCTAGGTCATCATTAATAGCACCATCATCATACAAAATATCGCGTATTTCCTCCTCAGAGAGTTGTTTTTCATGACCGCTGGTCACCGAGGAGCGGGAACTCGCAGAGGATGCGTCAGACATGGTTGCTGCTTTGAAACTGAAGCTCCCCACGGTCGCGGGGCATGCTGGGATTTTTTTTTCAAGATGGCGGACGATTACTGGGGCCCCCAGCCATCCATACCATACCCGCGTAGTGATAGTGAGTCTTCTTCTGTGTTAATTTCCCTACCGATTTTTGCATCATCGGCAAATTTGCAAATGTTGCTACTCAAACCTGAATCTAAATCTTTTATATATATTATAAACGACAAATGGCCCCAAGACAGAGAATTGAGGCACTCACTTACAACATATTTCCACTCTGACTTAACCCCATTTATATTAACTCTCTGTTTCCTTTGGTATAGCCATGTCCTAATCCAACTTTATATAGCACCCCCAATACCATGAGCCTCTATCTTTTTAATCAGTCTTTCATGTGGCACTGTATCAAAAGCTTTGCTAAATTCAAGGTATACAACATTGCAAACCTTACCGCAATCAACTGCCTTAAATTCTTACTAATCATAACTCCCAGATCCCTTTCGCAATCTGACTTCGCAATGTTAACACCATCCAGCTCGTATCTTGTAACTATCATTACCTAGCCCCAAAACTTTACATTTATCAGCATTAAACTGCATCTGAAAATCTTTTGACCATCTCAAAACCCTATTTAGATCAACTTGAAGTGATAGTGAGTCTTCTTCCGTGTTAATTTCTCTACCGATTTTTGTATCATCGGCAAATTTGCAAATGTTGCTAGTCAAACATGAATCTAAATCATTTACATATATATTATAAACAACAGAGGTCCCAGGACAGAGCCTTGAGGCACTCCACTTACAACATTATCCCACTCTGACTTAAACCCATTTATACTACTCTCTGTTTCCTTTGGAATTGCCATGCCCTAAATCAACTAAATATAACACCCCCAGTACCATGAACTTCTATCTTTTTAAACGGTCTTTAATGTGGCACTGTATCAAAAGCTTTGCTAAAGTCAAGGTACACAACATCACAATCCTAATCACTATCAACTGCCATAACTATTCTGGAATAAAAATCTAGCAAATTTGTTAAACATGAACGGTCATTTGTAAAACCATGTTACGGCTCATTTATTAATTTATGTTTTTCAAGATGAAGACGAATTGTATTTGCAATTATCGATTCAAGTAACTTTCCCACAATAGACGTTAGGCTAATTGGCCGATAGTTTGACGCACGTGATCTATCTCCTTTCTTAAAAATTGGTACTATATTAGCAGCCTTCCATGACTCTGGCACTCTGCCTGACTCTATTGATTTATTAAATATGGTAGACAGTGGCTCGCGAAGCTCCTCTTTGCATTCTTTAAGCACCCTGGCAAACACTTTATCCGGCCCTGGGAATTTGTTTGGTTTGAGTTTTACTATTTGTTCAATTACATCCTCCCCGGTAACTGCTAAACTAATCAACCTGTCCTCGTCCCCACCCACATAAACTTGCTCGGCTAAAGGCATATTGTTAAGTTCCTCCTTAGTAAATACAGATATAAAATATTCATTAAAAATACTACTCATCTGCTCGTCATTATCCGTTATTTGACTTGTCTCAGTTTTTAATAGATCTATCCTTTCCCTAGTCTTTGTTCGATATAACTGAAAAAAAAACTTTAGGATTTGTCTTTGCTTGCCCTGTTATGCGAACTTCATAGTTTCTTTTTGCTTTTCTTATCTCTTGTTTAACATTTCTAACCAGTTGTACGAATTCCTACTCTAAACTGACTTCCTCATTCTTAATCCTTTTTTTACCATGCTCTCTTTTTACCTATAAGGTTCTTCAGATCCTTTGTTATCCACTTTGGATCATTAGTATTCGATCTATTCAATTTGTATGGTATACTACGTTCCTGGGCTTTGCTTAGAATATTTTTACATAAGTTATATTTTGAACCCACATCGAAATCCCCTTTTACGTCACCTATTGTTGGGCTCATGTCTCGCTTCGAGACCGGCCCATCCCCCATGCCCAAGACTTTCTAATCTATTTGACCCAAAAAATTTCTTAGGCTATTGAAATCAGCTTTTCGAAACTCTGGCCCTTTAACAGAATTTTCTCCTGCAGATCTATTCCATTCTATGCTAAATCTGATTTCTTTGTGATCACTGTTCTCTAGCTCACTCCCTATTTCGATGTCATTAATTTGTGTTTCCTTGTTAGTTAACACTAAATCTAAAATATTTTTTTCCTGCGCTGGTTCCTTAATGTGTTGGCTACGAAAGCAATTGTCAATTAATTCTAGAAAATCTTCTGCTTCATTATTCCCTGTTCTGTTAAATCAATTTATTCCACTAAAATTAAAGTCACCCATGACACAAATACTGCTAGACCTAGATGCTCTAGATATTTCATCCCATAGGTGCTTTGCTTCCATCCTGTTTAAGTTTGGTGGCCTGTATATAACTCCTATTATAGTGCAATAATATCATTTTTTTCTGTGCAGGCAAGAGCATTTAAATCGTTTATTTTGTTTCTTAGACTTTTACTGTTAGTGTAATATAGCCTAAGTGTATTTTTATTTTGAGGCCCTTCTCTTTCCCAGACCATTTTGTCAATTTGCTTCTTCCACAAACAAATACTCTTATTACCTCCTTCCTCCATATCAATTACCATACCACTATCTAATAACAGTTTAAACCCAAACCCAGACAAACTCCTCCAACTACTGGTTCCAACGAGTTCGCAAGAACAGCAACCCCAGCCCTCGACAGATGCACCCCATCCCGAGCATACATTTCATTTCTTCCATAGAAGTGTTCCCAGTTGTCTATGAAAGATATTGGATTTGATTTGCAATATCTTTCCACCCGGTAATTTACACCAAGTGCCCTCGACAACCATTCATTTCCCACTTCCATTCTTGGAAGAATGCCACATGTGATCGGGATTCCTCCCTTGCTCCTAACTAATTCTATGGCTGTTTTAAACCTCTGAATCAGTTTCTTGCTCCTAACTCGTCCAACATCATTACCCCCTGCACTAATACAAATAGTGGGTTTGCTCCCATTTCCCATCATAATATCTTTCATGTTGTTAAAATATCTCCAATTCCAGCTCCTGGATAGCAAACCCCTAACCTGTTCCCCCTATCTCTGGCACAAAACGTCCTGTCAAAATACCTTACCTAGGAATCTCCCACAACCAAAATTCTCTTAGTTCCTCCCTTTTCCTTTTAAGCACCTTGAGGGACCTGAGCTTCGTTGTTCTTCGTTGCTTTGTCTTTTGAACGAACTGCAGGCTCATCACAGCACTCGTCCTACAACATGGCAAATGTGTTAGAAGTCCTTAGGATGTCAATAGGCGGCATTGCTAAAGTCTTCTTAAGGCCCCTGTCCTTTACGACTTTCCAAGACAGGTCTTTTTAATACTGGTCTCCTACTTTGTTTCTTCTCGATGTTGTTTCAGCTGTCGTACCTCCTCCCGTAGGGAATCCAACTCTGTTCTCAGAGCTCCAACTAGATTCATCAGTTCCTTCACTACAACTTCCATATTGCTATGATAATATTACCACAATCAGGAGCTGCAGCTAACACACCCTCTCACTGTGACTGACAAGTGTTTTAATACTGCCAGTATCGAGTGCAGTAATTGCCAGAGAGTTCACCAAGTGTTCAAGTATTTCACTTATGTTCATGACCTGTCCAGTGGGTCGAGACTGACCTCATTATCACCTGTCACAGTGATGGGAACGGATTCCTTCAACAAGGTGTGTTGTTAGCTGTTGATGTGACACTTTCGAATAATGCAAGGAACGTATGTCATTGTGTATTAGTAAGTGGTTTAATACATTTATTTTGCTAGTACACGTGCATTGTATGTCATTCCTCATTCATAAGGACTGCCCCCACGTTCGTGTTTATTTGCTACTGGTCATTATTTGGTGTGGGGAATTTCCTAGCAGGAAATTATTTATTTTATTTTTATTAAAATTTGTATTTCTAAAATTGTTAAATTATTAAATTAATAAATGGACTGTATTTCAAGTGGACTGTATTTTTTAAATTAATTTCCTGCCAGGTGTTGCCTGTTCCACATAATTTGGGATGTTGTACTTTCATAATCTATACTACCAGAGGTGGGTAACAAGATAACAAATGCTACTTATCTACAAATTGGTAAGTGAACAATAGGGGCTTAGCTCTAATGTTGTAATGACCTGATAAGAAGCCCTGGATATCCATCAATCGCGAACCTTGTAAGTAGACACTGTAATGGCTACTTAAGAAACCTCATGGTACTACAGGTCAATACGGCGACCTTTCTTCTTCTTCTCTGGAACAGCATCCGTTCCGGGTAATTCTCGCGTGTCGTAACCAAACAAAAAATTAGTTATATCTACTGGCCAATACTATAATCTATTACATTGTTCGGAACAACACTTGCCTGTTTGTAGAGCTCGTGAGTTGGGCGGAACTTCTGTTATTCCTGAATGGCGATGCTCAGGGAAAATACATGTGCTAACTCTTGCCGGACGCCGTTACATCCGAGCGTCTGGGGAGCCAAGTGCACACTGCCGTGGAGTCGCTTGAGCCCGCCCCTTCCTTCCTGGATACGGTCTACACCCGTCCAGTTTTTCTCAGATTCGATTATTAGTTATAGGAGGAAGAGTTTTTTATTAATGGTTTTTAATTAAAACCTGTCTTAATTAATACTTTTCTAGTATTTCAACTCTCAGACTGGAGGTATTATGTGTTTATCAAGAGAAATATTAGGTACCACAGCAATTTTGTTGACGTGGCAAATTCCCGTTTTTTCTGGGAGCCACTAGGTACATTCTCTATGATAAAATTAGTAATGTTAATATTATTAGTAAATACCTGACATAACCATTTTAACTAGGTATGTCAAGGGTTAGTAATTTTATGTCGGAGTTTCCGACATTTGGGTTGACTCAGGTATCAAACCCAGAGCCTCGATCACTGAATATAATATCGCGTGACGTCCCATCCGTTATTTTCTATATTTGCTTGGAAGCAAGTTGAAGGACAAACGATCCAAAGTGTCGGAAGGATCCTTTTATTGCTTATTTCAGTCGAGGGCTGTCCTGGCCTTCATCTCCACCTGGGATAAAGAGACCATGGCGTTTTGCTCACGCCTTTGTGTATTTTCTGTTTTTTGGGGGTGGGGGGGTGGGGGGGGGGGAACTTTCTGCAAAGTGACCTCTTGCCGTGCGAACACCACTGGTATTAATGCTGTTGCATGCAACTGCAGGTTGTTGCTGGAAGCATCAATAAACCAGAAAACATAAATTTCCCAGTACTGTCACATTATGGGACCATGGAAGTCATTCATTGCAACTCCCCGTTAGTTGGACATAAGCCATTTCAAGCTATTATAGCTTACGCCTCTTAGATGAACAGGTCTGATACCAATTTCATTTTGAGTATTGTGCTTACTACATAACCACGAACTAGCAACATCATGGCAGGTATTAATATTTTTGTATTTCTGGTGAGTTTAATTTGTTTGATACAAGGATAAATTTGGTGTTGAATTACTACTGAACCTTCTTTTTTTTTTTTAATACAGTATGCTTCTAGCCACAGGTCAGTTTACCGCTGTATAGATCAACAGCTAGACCTGCTGGTCTACACGTCTGTGTAGTTGCTGATCTGTGTAGATCTGCCTGCCAGGGAGAGGGACTTAATAACATAAAGGTAAATGTTGCTTTCCTATCATGATATTTATTGACTCTGGAGTCCGAATTCTTGTGTCAGTGACACTCTACTCTGAGTCTCCTCAGCACATCTGCCTCGCCTGGTACTTAAATTTTCCGACAATTTATCTATCACAAAAATTTCAATCTTTCTTTTTGCCATTTCACTCACTTATATTCAAGCATTGAGTTTCAACCTCAATTGATCAACTCTCTCAATTTTCATGCGACTCTTTATTAACCTTGGTTAAATAAAAATCTAATTATACTTAAATATGTAATTTTCTCCATTTAGAGTTGCAGTTGATAGGCATGTTGAAAATTTCTGAACTCTTGAAGGATGACAACAATTATTGGTCTCCCTTAAGCCAAGTTTAATTCCAACTGATATAAGGCCCCCATCACATAGATTACGAGGTCAAGTCACTCTTTATATGCTGATATAATACGGCGAGTTTTGTTGTTCCTTTTAAACTGATGTTGAGTTTTGTTGACATGAGAATAGTTGTGAAAACAAGTTGCCTTATCTGCTTTTTTTGTTAACTCTTCATATAACCACATCACATTTTCTTAATTTATTATAATATACATTATATGTATATTATAATACATATAAGAAATAAATGTCAAGTTGCATTAGTATGCAGTGCAATGTTTACCAGGACAAAGTCTTCAAACATTACTTTTATTGCGACAGTTACTAAGGAAAGGATTCGAAGGAAACTTTAAAGATTAACTTTCGATGTTTGACTCCTCTTCTTCACGACCACTAATACTTCTCTCCCAGACAACCATCCCACCAACCTCTCTCCTCCCAGATAACCATCCCACCAACCTCTCTCCTCCCAGATAACCGTCTCATCAACCTCCTCTCCCAGACAACCATCCCATCTACCTCCCCCTTCCCAGACAACCATCCCATCTACCTCCCCCTTCCCAGACAACCATCCCATCTACCTCCCCCTTCCCAGACAACCATCCCATCAACTTCCCCTCCCAGACAACCACCCCATCTACCTCCCCCTTCCCAGACAACCATCCCATCTACCTCCCCCTTCCCAGACAACCATCCCATCTACTTCCCCCTTCCCAGACAACCATTCCATCTACCTCCACCTTCCCAGACAACCATCCCATCAACTACCCCTCCCAGACAACCACCCCATCTACCTCCCCCTTCCCAGACAACCATCCCATCAACTTCCCCTCCCAGACAACCACCCCATCTACCTCCCCCTTCCCAGACAACCATCCCATCAACTTCCCCTCCCAGACAACCACCCCATCTACTTCCCCTCCCAGACAACCACCCCATCTATCTCCCCAGATAGAGAAAGGTCTAAGTTCATTGTCATCTTCCTCATCAGTCTGGTCAGCAGTCATTTTAGCTAACTTCATGTGTTCTACGTTCTCAGAAGTTGGACACAATATTTTGCAGTGAGAACACCATTTCATAAGTGGGGGGGGGGGGGGAATTTCCGTGCCAGCCATTTTGCATTTCCCGGGTCATTATTGGAACCTCTGCACCACCCACCACCAGCCACAGGCCGACAGCAACAAGCCTTGTGTGTTTGCCAGCTACTGCAGTCATTGTCAATCATTGTCTCAAGTTTCAACTGATCATCGGATGTGTTGTGCAGTTATTTGAGAAATAATTGGTGGAGTGCAAACGTTTGACTAGTAACGCCACCAGCTTCCACTCATGTCGTCACTCACTCAGCCACTCACGTTGCCCCTGCTACATCACTCTGTAGTGAACTTCTGCCTACACTCCTGCATAGCAATTGTGCTTCGTTCGCCATCATCGTCTCTGCATTGTCGTTATGCTTGCGACATCATCGCTACTGTGGGGTTCCGCCCGAGCTTCTCGACACTGCCGCAAGTCACGTTGCTGTCACCTACAAACTCCACATGTGCCTCTTCACACGCCTTGACGCTGTTTTCATGTTTGACTACTGCTGAATCTTATGTACTGCACTCCCGAGATAAGTAATGGGTAGATAGCTTTTACATTGCTATACATTAATAGTGTTTAAGGAGTATTAAAATCCATTTAATGTGTCGTTCACCTCAGGTGACTTGTTAAATATTGGAGTCGGTAGCCCACTCTACACACAGCTTCCCTGAGTCATTTCAACTTTTCCTGCTCTCCACAACAATCACATTGTGTATTAATTGTGTTCCTAGAGTGGTATTATTAATTTTAAAGTTCAGAGAAGCAAGAAATAATTGTTTTCCAGCATTTAAGGACTTGCACAATAAAACATTTTTATATATCTCCAGACCTTAATTTGAAGTTTATTCTTTCAGCATTTTACATTAACTGTTACCATAGCATGTCGACAATTTAAGTGTTACTCACATATACTTCTGTCTAGGTTTTACCAGTTTGTTTTAGTGCTAAGCCCATATTTCCTGCATTACATGTTGAATGTTGAATGTTCTTGTTCAATTTGATATTTTGTTTAAATTACAATTACACTTTCCAGTTTTTATAATCTAATTTGTTGTGCTTAACCTGGTTTAATTAATTACATAACTCCATTTCCAGCCATATTCATACCAGATTGCTAATTTAATTTATAGTTTTGCTTGTTTTACAATTATCTTGTTTTGCCTAACTACAATTAAAAAAAAATTGCCATTTATTTACTTGACCCAAATTTGATATTTTGAGTGTTTTGTTTTGTGGATTCATGCACTGTGTTTTCATGCCTAGTGCATTTAATTATAATCTAAGATCAAATTTAAATTCATCGGTAGTGACAAGGCCTGCCACTGTTGCAACTCTCCTAACTCAAATGGAACGGTTGCTTGTTCTAATGTCCAGAATTCATCTCAGAAAATGGCCATTCTATTTTTTCCTGGCAAATCCGCTTATTAGAATCATGGTTTAGGAAAGTTGAAGCGAAGACCAAAGCTCGTTATTCCAAGTCTTCTGATGCTGAATGTTTAGCAATTTCTAGGTCTTCTATAGTGTCGGGGTTTCACGGTTCTCGTTAGTGAAGGGTTAAAGCAAAGGTAGACCGGATCTCCCTTCCAGGTGGTTGCTCCGACAATAACCCTTACTCACCGTCGTTCTGCGGGTCTTCCCTCGATCCTCTAGGCTCCACTGCGCGCCCCGGAGAGTACCCCAGTCGATCTCACAACCGGCCTTAAATTGCAAAATGAGTGGGGGCACAGATCGTTCCCTCAATCTGTGGCCCACCCGACACAGAACTCTTACACAGCCTTTAAGGTCGCCAACTGGTGTTTTAGGTGTCCAGTAACACTGCAGTGGTGAGGTTTTTGTGGTAATTGTGGTAAGAGCAAATTCCAGTAATGGTATCAGGCAGGTCACTCTGCTTTACATCATTACACGGTCACAAGATAAATGGAGGAGGGATGATATCAAACACCAAAGAGCTTTGGTATTTTACTTAAAAGACAACGAGATATATATATGCATCAATGTATTAGGAATAATATATGACCACTGCTCAATTCATAGTGGAATAATCTGGAGCGCACCGATATGGTAACATCGGCGCGCCAGCGTCACCTGTCAGGTGTCAG
>WNGS01165053.1:32075-44002 GCA_020271785.1 Procambarus virginalis | reverse complement strand
CTCCCTCCATAGGCACCTTATTGATTCTGCAGATGCCTCAGTTACTTTCAACCCCACCCGTCTCGGTACACGTGTCGTTGCTGCTCGTTCTCAGGATGCAGTCATCTGCTTGGCCGCCTCTCGCCTTGGCGAGACCTCTGTTCGGGTCTCCAAGAATGCTCTGTTGAATGCCAATATTGGCACTGTTCTCCTCCCACCCTATGTGGCGACCAGTGTTAGGAATCTACAGGCCTGCCACGAAGATATTCGGCATATTCTCAAAGCCCAGGGCCATTCTGTCCTCCAGGTGGACACGTTTACTCGTCCTCCTCGTGGTCGTCGCCGTCAGCCCCTTCGGGTTGTGCAGATTACCTTTGATGGTAGGATCCTTCCGCCCTCTGTCATTCTTGCTGATGCCAGATGCTCCGTCCAGGAGTACATTCCCTCTCCTCGGCTCTGTAATAAGTGATGGAGGTTTGGGCAAAGTGCCCTCCAATGCTCCGGTACTGTCTCTCTCTCTGTCCCTTGTTTGGGGGCGAAGGTCACTCTAAGTCGGAGTGCACTTCTCCCCAGGCTCGCTGCCTCAATGGCGGTGAGGCCCACCCTACCTTCTCCCGCGTGTGTATACATTACAAGCTTGAGACAGCCGTCCTCATCTTGAAGCACCGGGAACGTTTGTCTTTTCCTGAGGTGAGGCGCCAAGTTTGCCGTCTTCTGCCTTTCGCTAACGTCTCTTATGCTCGCGTGTTGTGCTCTTCCTCTCCTCGTCCTTCTCCCCTTCCTCAGTCTCACAACCGTTTCCAGGCCTTAGACCCAGACACGCCCCCGCCGCCTCCTCTGTTCCTTTGAGTTCTGTCCCGCAGGGTGGGGTTCCCCTTCTTTGTGGCTAGTCTGTCATGTCTCCTGTGTCTTCTTCGTTCTCCCCGATCCTGCTTCCCATCCTTCTCCTTCGTCTATTAACTCTCCACGCCACTGTCAGTGCGAGCTGTTGTCCATCGCTCTCCCAACGGCCATCGTGTTTGCTCTCGTTCTGCTTCTCCTGTTGAGACGCTTGAATTTGTTGCCCAGTATATTGTTGCTGGGACGCCTGTCTCTTTGAGTCAAAAGCGAATGCCTGGCTCCTCTCCTTCCTCCTTCCCGGCGGGTAAGAAGGCTTTGCTTTCTTCCTCGCCCCCTACCTCTGACTCCATCGCTCCATCTCCACCCATTTCGGTGGTTACGCCCCCTGTTCCTGCTATGGTGGTTTCTTTGGCCTCCGCTTCCCTCTCGGTTGCTGCCCTTACTGGGGTGCGCTCCCCTCTTTCTGCTCCTCCTCCTGCTGTCATTGACTGGTCTCTTGGTTGTCTCCTCCTCTGGACCCTGCTCGTCTGCCTCTGGTCTGTTCTCCTGCTCCCTTCCCTCCATCTTTGCTCAGTTTACCCATGCCCCCCTGACCCTGACTTTGCTGACCCTGATCCCGACTCTGACCTTCTTTAACGTGCTGTGTTCCTCTTTCACATTTGTTTCATCATTGTTCTCTGTTGTTATCCTTTCTCCTTTTGTTGATTTATGTTCTTCAGTGGAGCATTCGTTAATATTACACCAATTTCCTTAAAACTCCAACTTCTGATTTCATGGTTTTTGCCCCTTTGTGTCTGTCTCCAGGAGCCGATGCTTGGTGCTCGTCCTGGTCGCTTCCGTGGCTATTCCTTTCTCTCTCTCCTCCTCTCTTCTGCTCATAACTCCCCATAACTCTTCTGCTCTGATGTTCCTTTCGTCCCCTTAATTTTTCCATTACCTCTCCAATGTTCTGCTGCCCGTATCTTTGGGCGTAAATGGTACATGGTTTGTTCTATTTATCTTCCCCCAAATGTCCCTCATTCTCTTCCTGATCTTAAACACTTCCTGGACTCCTTGTCGAAGCCTGTGCTCCTGTTGGGTGATTACAATTGTTGACATACCTTTTTGGGATGATGTTCTGACAAACACCCAGGGTCACTTTCTCAAACCGTTCATCCTCTCTTCTTCGGTTGAACCAATCTTCTTCGAGATTGCGAAAGGTATCTGGGAGTTATGAATAGTAAGAATTTAAAACAAAAGGATCAATGCATGAATGTTCATAATAAGGCAAATAGGACACTGGGATTTATTAATCGAAGCATAAGTAACAAGACACCTGGTGTTGTTCTTCAGCTATATCATGCCCTGGTTAGGCCCTATTTAGATTATGCAGTTCAGTTTTGGTCGCTGTGCTATAGAATGTATATAAATTCACTTGAATGTGTCCAGCCTATGATTACTAAGTTAATTCCCCAAATTAGAAATCTTTCATATGAAGAAAGAATAACAAAGCTGAAATTGCATTCACTGGAAAGGCGAAGAGTTAGGGGTGACATGATAGAGGCTTACAAGTGGATGAATGGACATAACAAAGGGGATATTAATAGGGTGATGAGTCACAATAACGTGGCTAAAGTATATTGACCAGACCACACACTAGAAGGTGAAGGGACGACGATGTTTCGGTCCGTCCTGGACCATTCTCAAATCGATTGTGATGAGGAAGTAGAGACAGGCAATAAATAGGCAAGAGAGAGCTGAGGAGCAAAGTAAGGTGTAGTAGAGGGGATAGTAATAATAATAAGAGCTGCAGAAGGCCTATTGGCCCATACGAGGCAGCTCCTATTATTACCACCGAATGAGAAGGAGATAGGAATAAGAAGAGGATAGCAAGGGAGCGTAGGAGAAGACAATGAACAGAAAAAGGAAGAAGAGAGAAAGAAAAGGAAAGAGAAAGAAAGATAAAAGGAAGGGGTAGGCTTATGTTAGGTCACGTTTGTTAGAAAGATTAGAGCATTTGAATATATACTGTGAAAGGGAAGAGTCCACAGCAACAAAGCCAGGACTCAAGTTCATGTTGGGTACATTGTGTATTAGAGCCGATTCAACAAGACGGCGTCTGTGTAGAGTAGAGGCAGGAAAGATTATTTTGGAGGAAGACCAATCAATGGGATGATTAGAATCCCTCACATGGCAGAAGAGAGCAGTGTTAGTGTCTGCAGACTTAACACTTCTCTTGTGTTCTTTAAGTCTGTCATTCAGTGTACGGCAGTTTTGCCAAATTATTGGAGAGGACAAGACGAAAAGGAAATAGAGTAGACACCAGCAGCATTAGAAGCAGGAGTAGCAGTGTAAACTAGATTGCTACGAAGTGTGTTGGTTTGTCGAAAGGCGGGTTTAATGTCAAGAGGACGAAAAGTATTGGTAAAAGTTTTGAGTTCAGATATGAAGGGAAGGCATAGTACAGTGCTACTAGTGTTGGAAGCAGGTTTAGGATGAAAGAAACTTCGTTTAGCTTGAGAGTAGGCACAGATGATGAAATGCAAAGGGTAACCAAGGCGAGAGAATTCTGATTCTGAAATTGTCTATATCTACAAATCATTCTCTCACCTTGGTTAGCCTTTGCATTTCATCAACTGTGCCTACTCTCAAGCTAAACGAAATTTCTTTCATCCTAAATCTGCTTCCAACACTAGTAGCACTGTACTATGCCTTCCCTTCATATCTGAACTCAGTGGAGTTCAGATATGAAGAGTGGCACCTTGCACTACAGGCACCAGGTGCTGATGCATCTTCACTTTTGTTCTCTGCGGATAGTGTTCCTGCATACTATACACGCACGTTTACCCTTCTCCCGTGATGCTGTGCCTGGCATATACTCGAGCATATGTACTCCGAAGTTCTCATTACCCGTCAATCTGTCTGGAGCTGCGTGTGGCATTGTTGCTTGCACCCCGCATGGTACAACGGAGCCCTCATTCCCGTACTTTACTAGCAGCTGTGACACAACACCAGCACTGAATGTACGTATAGACGGTCGCCTGCCGGATTTTACTAGGTACATATTGAAGCAGTTGAGCACTGCAACATCCTTGAGGTGGAAGAAGAACTTTTTCGTCCACTTCACAGACTTGCGCACGCACTCCACTCCACCAAGCATCATGTCACATTTATGTACGAGGCGCATGTTCACGTTATAGTCCATGACACAATCTGGCTTATACATGGGGTTGCGCGTCTGAAAGTGGACTTTCCCACTGTCCAACATGGCACCGGTGTGAATCGTAGTCAGCATATTCACCTCGAGTCTGTCCTTCCACCGCACTGACAGCATATTGTCACACTTGCGCAGCTGGCACTCACCCACGGTTATACCTATACCGAACACTGGCATTTCCTTCCTGTGGGGCTTCACAGTGCCACATACGCCGGTGTTGTGGGCAAGGAGGTATCTGGTCAACAAGTGGCTGGTGTAATAGTTGTCGGAGAACAGTATATGCCCCTTGTTCAGTAACGGTTCCATCAAGGGTTTTACTACACTACCAGAGAACCCGTGTTCATCTTGAGCTGGTATGTTGACATCTGTACCAGAATATAATATCATGTCCAAGACGATACCAGTCTCACAGTCACAAAACAGCACAAAAAACTTCAGTCCAAAACGGTGCCGCTTTGATGGGATTTTTTTTGTTTTTTATTGTTTTCTACCACAGACGTGGCCAGACATTTACAATGCTAAGCAGCATATATACATTTTCTTCTGTCCTCCATGGACAGGGTTAGAGATGTGTTAAACATATATTTTAATTTAAGGGTTTATTGAACAATCAACCACAGAAGGTGAGTCGGTGCTTTAAAAATGCTAAGCTAACCTATATACGTAAATACATAGATACACAGATTTATGTATGCCTTACATAAAGTGTTCGATGTGTCATCTACACAGTGTCATTAATGTACATTTACAAAGGTGAAATGTAATTCTGATCAGCTTCCATATATACTTTATACCCATACATACACATACACACACATATACATATATATACACATGCATTCACAGACATTTATCTCATTTACTCTGACAGGGTGAGATAGCTGATAAAGAAACTAGTGTGCAATTAAGCACTTAATCACTGAAGGTGATTAAGGTGCTTTTACAAGCTCAGGTTATATAGTTACATCACATACATTGTATAATTAATCTATTACATGTCAATCTTGGATACAAGTCCAATATATCATCATTGATGGGATGTACTGCTTGAATGCCAGTCGCCCTCTTGAACAGTACAAGCGACTCGTCAATAACCACATTCTGTGCAGGTAAAAAATAATCCCTGAACTTCCCTCTCATGTTACTGAACATCTTTCGTACTTTCCAGTCTGTCGTGTCTGTCCTCATTTGCATTATTCTCGAAATGCAGGCACCTGAGAATCAAGAGATACCTATCACGCGACATGTACCGGTTGAACACGGGCGATGGAACAAGGCTGTCTTTACTCCAATAATCCTGGATGACAGCTTTCTCAGAGTGCTTCATCATCATGCTGAGTGCCAGAAACACATACAATTCGTCGATTGCCATGTCCTTCCATCGCGTGAGGCGTGAGGCAGGTAAAATGCCGGCGTCTATGAGGTTGTAAGCGTACCTGTTTGTCTCAGTCACAAGATGCGTCATGAATACATTGTCAAAATATGCCTGGAAATATTCCATGTCTGCCATATCATCACCGGTATATGGGAATAATGGTGTAACACCAACATCGGTATCATCAAATGTTGGTATTTGAGGGACAAATGTGGCGCAATTCTCCTACACAAGTACACCAGGGGGTTGGGGGTTGGCGCCAACACCATCAAGAGCACCAAGACCACGGCTACGTCGTCTGCTGCTCCTGCATGAACTGCGTGAGGGTATGCTAGGCGCTGAGGCAGATTTACGTTCTGTAGGCCTACCACGAACACCTGATGTTGAGGGGCCACTGTCGTTGTTGTCCACATGCTGTGAGACACGCTGCCGCATGCCGCGGTGTGTTGGCGAGGCAGCAAAACCCCGCCTAGTAACACCACCGTTGCTCGTACTCGTGTCGTCCACACTATTCGTATCCGAGCCAATGTCACTGAAGCCCGAGAAAGATTCCTCACATGTACTGTCACTGAATTATCTACTAGCATCTGGGGACATACATGATGGTGGTGATGATAACGGTGTTGACCCAGATCGGGGAAGGTGGCCGCGCGAGGAGCGTGTACCGTTCACGCTCGCCACATCTTCCAATTCCGTCTCTCCCTCACTCGTATCAGATCTCTGAGTAAGGTCTTTCTCTGGATCATAGTCTAGGTCATCATTAATAGCACCATCATCATACAAAATATTGCGTATCTCCTCCTCAGAGAGTCGTTTTCCATGACCGCTGGTCCCCGAGGAGCGGGAACTCGTTGAGGATGCGTCAGACATGGTTGCTGCTTTGAAACTGAAGCTCCCCACGGTCGTGGGGCATGCTGGGATTTTTTTAGGATGGCGGACGATCACTGGGGCACCCAAGCCATCCATTCCATACCCGCGTCACCGTGCGCCAGTTTTGAATGGAACGTGAAAAATAAAAATACCGGAGGGGCGTTGCGGAGTTTGAGGGTTAAACTGCATCTGCCAATCTTTGTACCATTTTAAAACCCTATTTAGATCAACTTGTAGTGATAGTGAGTCTTCTTCCGTGTTAAATTCCTTAGCGATTTTTGTATCATCGACAAATTTGCAAATGCTGCTACTCAAACCTGAATCTAAATCATTTATATATATTATAAACAACAAATGGCCCCAAGACAGAGAACTGAGGCACTCCACTTACAACATATTTCCACTCTGACTTAACCTCATTTATACTAACTCTCTGTTTCCTTTGGTACAGCCATGCCCTAATCCAACTTATTATAGCACCCCCAATACCATGAGCCTCTATCTTTTTAATCAGTCTTTCATGTAGCACTGTATCAAAAGCTTTGCTAAAGTCAAGGTATAAAACATCACAATCCTTACCGCAATCAACTGCCTTAAATTCTTCCTAATCATAACTCCCAGATCCCTTTCGCAATCCGACATCGCAATGTTAACACCATCCAGCTCGTATCTTGTAACTATCATCATTACCTAGCCTCAAAACTTTACATTTATCAGCATTAAACTGCATCTGAAAATCTTTTGATCATCTCAAAACCCTATTTAGATCAACTTGAAGTGATAGTGAGTCTTCTTCCGTGTTAATTTCTCTACCGATTTTTGTATCATCGGCAAATTTGCAAATGTTGCTAGTCAAACATGAATCTAAATCATTTACATATATATTATAATCAACAGAGGTCCCAGGACAGAGCCTTGAGGCACTCCACTTACAACATTATCCCACTCTGACTTAAACCCATTTATACTACTCTCTGTTTCCTCTGGAATTGCCATGCCCTAAATCAACTAAATATAACACCCCCCAATACCATGAACTTCTATCTTTTTAATCGGTCTTTAATGTGGCAGTGTATCAAAAGCTTTCCTAAAGTCAAGGTACACAACATCACAATCCTAATCACTATCAACTGCCACAACTATTCTGGAATAAAAAGCTAGCAAATTTGTTAAACATGAACGGCCATTTGTAAAACCATGTTACGGCTCATTTATTAATTTATGTTATTCAAGATGAAGACGAATTGTATTTGCAATTATCGATTCAAGTAACTTTCCCACAATAGACGTTAGGCTAATTGGCCGATAGTTTGACGCACATGATCTATCTCCTTTCTTAAAAAATGGTACCATATTAGCAGCCTTCCATGACTCTGGCACTCTGCCTGACTCTATTAATTTATTAAATATGGTAGACAGTGGCTTGCGAAGCTCCTCTTTGCATTCTTTAAGCACCCTGGCAAACACTTTATCCGGCCCTGGGGATTTGTTTGGTTTTAGTTTACTATTTGTTTAATTATATCCTCCCTGGTAACTGCTAAACTAGTCAACCTGTCCTCGTCCCCACCCACATAGACTTGCTCGGCTAAAGGCATATTGTTAAGTTCCTCTTTAGTAAATACAGTTATAAAATATTCATTAAAAATACTACTCATCTGCTCGTCATTATCCGTTATTTGACCTGTCTCAGTTTTTAATAGATCTATCCTTTCCCTAGTCTTTGTTCGATATAGCTGAAAAAAAACTTTTGGATTTGTCTTTGCTTGCCCTGTTATGCGAACTTCATAGTTTCTTTTTGCTTTTCTTATCTCTTGTTTAACATTTCTAACCAGTTGTACGAATTCCTACTCTAAACTGACTTCCTCATTTTTAATCCTTTTTTTACCATGCTCTCTTTTTACCTATAAGGTTCTTCAGATCCTTTGTTATCCACTTTGGGTCATTAGTATTCGATCTATTCAATTTGTATGGTATACTACGTTCCTGTGCTTTGCTTAGAATATTTTTACATAAGTTATATTTTGAATCCACATCGAAATCCCCTTTTATGTCACCTATCGCTGGGCTCATGTCTCGCTTCGAGACTGGCCCACCCCCCATGCCCAAGACTTTCCAATCTATTTAACCCAAAAAATTTCTTAGGCTATTGAAATCAGCTGTTCGAAAATCTGGCCCTTTAACAGATTTTTCTCCTACAGATCTATTCCATTCTAAGCTAGATCTGATTTCTTTGTGATCACTGTTCCCTAGCTCACTCCCTATTTCGATGTCATTAATTTGTGTTTCCCTGTTAGTTAACACTAAATCTAAATATTATTTTTCTGAGCTGGTTCCTTAATGTGTTGGCTACGAAAGCAATCGTCAATTAATTCTAGAAAATTTTCTACTTCATTATTTCCTGTTCTGTTAAATCAATTTATTCCACTAAAATTAAAGTCACCCATGACACAAATACTGCTAGACCTAGATGCTCTAGATATTTCATCCCATAGGTGCTTTGCTTCCATCCTGTTTAAGTTTGGCGGCCTGTATATAACTCCTATTATAAGATTATTTGCTCTTTCGTTAAATTCTATCTAAATAGTTTCTGTGTGGCTCAGTTTTGATTCCCTCTTTGAGACTACATTTCAAATTTTCCCTAACATATATGGCTACTGCCCCTCCTCGTCTAATATATCTATGTGAAATAGTTTGAATCCTTTTATTTAATATTCAGCTAATAGTTCTCTATTTTCAACGTTCTTCCACATTTTGGTAAGTGCAATAATATCATTTTTTTCTGTGCAGGCAAGAGCATTTAAATCGTTTATTTTGTTTCTTAGACTTCTACTGTTAGTGTAATATACCCTAAGTGTATTGTTATTTAGAGGCCCTTCTCTTTCCCTGATCATTTTGTCAATTTGTTTCTCCCACAAACAAATACTTTTGTTACCTCCTTCCTCCATATCAATTACCATACCACTATCTACTAACAGTTTAAACCCAAACCCAGACAAACACCTCCAACTAATGGTTCCAACGAGTTCGCAAGAACAGCAACCCCAGCCCTCGACAGATGCACCCCATCCCGAGCATACATTTCATTTCTTCCATAGACGTGTTCCCAGTTGTCTATGAAAGATATTGCATTTGATTTGCAATATCTTTCCACCCGGCAATTTACACCAAGTGCCCTCGACAACCATTCATTTCCATTTCCCATTCTTGGAAGAATGCCACATGTGATCGGGATTCCTCCCTTGCTCCTAACTAATTCTATGGCTGTTTTAAACCTCTGAATCAGTTCCTTGCTCCTAACTCATCCAACATCATTTCCAGCTGCACTAATACAAATAGTGGGTTTGCTCCCATTTCCCGTCATAATATCTTTCATGTTGTTAAAATATCTCCAATTCCAGCTCCTGGATAGCAAACCCTTAACCTGTTCCCCCTATCTCTGACACAAAACGTCCTGTCTAAATACCTTACCTAGGAATCTCCCACAACCAAAATTCGCTTAGTTCCTCCCTTTTTCTTTTGAGCACCTTAAGGGACCTGAGCTTCGTTGTTCTTCGTTGCTTTGCCTTTTGAACGAACTGCAGGCTCACTACAGCACTCGTCCTCCAACATGGCAAATGTGTTAGAAGTCCTTAGGATATCAATAGGCGGCATTGCCAAAGTCTTCTTAAGGCCCCTGTCCTTTACGACTTTCCAAGACAGGTCTTTTTAATACTGGTCTCCTACTTTGTTTCTTCTCATGTTGTTTCAGCTGTCGTACCTCCTCCGTAGGGAATCCAACTCTGTTCTCAGAGCTCCAACTAGATTCATCAGTTCCTTCACTACAACTTCCACATGCTATGATAATATTACCACAATCAGGAGCTGCAGCTAACACACCCCTCACTGTGACTGACAATGGGTTTTGATACTGCCAGTATCGAGTGCAGTAATTGCCAGGAGTTCAACTAAGTGTTCAAGTATTCACTTGTGACGGTAACGAGTTGGAAATGGTGGTCGGCAGTCTTCCAACTAGCAGTGTCAGTGCTGGGCCCCATATTAAATATTAAAAAAAAGACAAGAAAAAAAGAGAAAAAAAAAAGAATGACTGCGTGTTTGGTAATCTGTGGTAAGGTCAGAAACATAAAACACAATAATAAACAATGGATTTTAATAACAATAAAAAAACACAAATTGAAATAAATGCAAAATCTTGGCTTAATGGTAAAAAATTCAAGTGGAAAATAGATAAACATGAAATAGATAACGTTAATGGGGGAGGAGAATTGACATACAAAGGTAAATAAAATATGAATGCTGGAATATATGCACTATCTATAAACCTCTATTTGACCACACAAGGTGAGTCACTTAGGTGTTCAGCTTGAGAGCACACGATATTCTGGCTGGCAGAAACGCAAGGGACTCCAACAATACTGGCGATGACTTGTGATTGGCGAGGAACCGGAGTGGCGTGTTGGTTGGCGGCCAATGGAAAGCTGGATGGCCGCAAGTCCCTAGTTAGGCAGTTGAAGGGTTCGGCGCGTCGACCAGGTGCTGGAGTGGGGGGAGGAGGGAGTTGAGGTGCGTGTGGCTGTCTTGATATATACGTTTAGCCACTTACAAACGTATCTTGCATATTGTTGAGGACGTGATGAAATACGAAACTAGCAGGCTAAATCTCTGATAAGAGATTATCGTCACAACTCTCCCCCGAAGCCTGCTGTTTCGGGTGAGTCATGTTCACTGGAGGTAGAGTGGGAGGTGTAGCTGCCTCTACCTCATGCACTCTGGAGAGGGCGTCAGCGATGATGTTATCAGGCCTCTTGATGTAGCAGATCTTTAAATTGAAGCCTTGAAGATATAAAGCCCATCGCATCAGACGTTGGTTATTAAATTGGGCTTGATGTAAAAATCTCAGAGGGTTGTGGTCCGAATAGATGGTAGTGGGACCTAGCACCGTGCAGATATGGTGCAAAGTGTTGTAAGCTCAGGACGATGGACAGGAGTTCCTTCTCTATAGTACTGTAGTTCTTCTGATGAGGCTTCAACTTGCAACTGTAGTAGCTGACAGGTAGAACCTCCTCGCCTCGCTGCTGCATTAAGACACTTCCGATGCCGGAACACTGGCGTCGACATGGAGGATGAAAGGCTTCTTGATATGGTGAGGCGAGAATAGGATTAGAACAGAGGAGGAATTTGAGTTGTTCGAATGCAACGGTTTGCTCTCTGGTCCAATTATACCGTTGCTTGGACTGGTTAAGGTGATTAATGGGGTTGCAACAGTGCTAAAATTCTTCACAAACCTACGGTAATAGGAAGCAAGACCAAGGAAGCGCAGGAGCTGCTTCCTGGTAGTAGGCTGTGGATACTGTTGGATTGCTTGAATGTGAATGTTTAACGGAGCCAGGCTGCCACTCCCTATAACATGACCCAGGTACGCACTTTACCTTTCGCGAAGGTGGACTTGCCCCAGATTGATGGCAGGCCGGCTTTCAGGAGCTTGTAGACTTAGAACAATCATTGTAGCTGGAGCAGGTGTTCGCTCTAGGTGTTGGATTGCTACCAAGATGTCGTCCAAATAGGCGTAGGTGTTTCCAGCCCTGGATGACGCGGTTGACAGCTTCTGAAAGGTGGCTGGGATTGCAGAGTCCAAAGGGAAGGCGAGTTGTACTGTAGAGACCAAACGGG
>WNGS01165051.1:7794-22384 GCA_020271785.1 Procambarus virginalis | reverse complement strand
TGGGAGGTAGTGTGAGGAGATGTAGAATCCCTCAGCTAGTTTTCCTAGTTTCTAGAATAGGCTAGTCGCTCTAGGGACTCTAGAAACTGAAGCTTTCAAATTTACATATACTTGTTGGTGTCATATGAAGCTTATGTTAAATGCTGGCAGTTAAAACTAATGAGAGGTCTGTGATTGCTCTGTAGAGAGAATTACAGCAAAATTTCCTGTTCTGTGAAACAGAGAGCAGAGAGGTAGTATAACAAAAACCGTTAGAGGTGGAGGGGGGACAGTGGGGCGAACGCTGCCTCCCCCCCACCACCAAGGAGACGTTGAGACGTTTGTTAGGCCTCACCCTCCTTGTGACGTCACGCCACGCCACAGCGAGGGCCCGTGTGATTGGTCTAAGCACCCCTACTCCTATGCCGAGTTTGGCGCGAAAAGCTGTCATTGGAAGCGGCATCAGGACCAGTGCCGGCTTCCTGCTGATTGGTCAAGACAAGGTAGGGGGAGAAATATGGGCATGTTGGCCTCTCTAGCCGCCAAGGGGAGTTTGAATTGGGCATCCAGGTGTGAAGAGTGTCTAGTGCGTGGTGGCGGGCCTGCCACCCCCACCACCGTTATCGCTCCTGTCGTTCTGTTTACTCATATTGCATGGCACTCCAGCCACCCTGGGTGTGTCGAAGCCCAATTTGCGAGAAACTGGGACTTGGACTTTGAATTCCGCCCGACGTCGTCCATGTGGTAGGTGACGCCGGCCAGTGTCACCCTGTCACCCCAGTGTAAGAGCGAGTCATGCTCTGTATGATGGGGTTGTTAGTGATTCCCCATCCTCATGTGTGTATAACCCCAGGCGCCACGTGCCAACCCCTGGCCACCCGTGCGGCCCGGCCCGGCCCAGTCACCCACCCGGCCTTTACCCCCGCGCCACCTAGCGAGGCCGGGTGTGGTGGGGTGCTGTGACGTCACACGCGCCACCCGTGCCACCCTCCTGAAGGCCACGCAGTGGCCACATGTTGGCCACCACCTTTGGCCACCCCTTTGGCCACATTCCCAGGACAGCCTAAGGCCACATCTTGTCGACGCACGAGGAGCAAGCTAAGTGTTGACAGCCAGGTGGTAAGGACCTGGGAATGAGGAAATGTGTGGAAGGAAACGTGAGTACTTTATCAGTGTCTCAGATTAGTGGAAATCAAGTAGAAAAAAGTTGTGTGAGCCCCTAGCCCGGCCAGCTAGGGAAGCAGCTGAGACGCCCGTAGTGGCATGCCCAGGTGACTGTGGGGCAGTACCTGGAGAGGAATTGTCACTGTAAATCACGTAGTGTTATAATTAATATATCTGTAGATATATTTTGTGTGTAGACTGACTAGAGTTTGGGACCAGTCAGTGTAGAGAATCATCATATAAATGATCCAGTCTGGCGATTCTGTATAATCGTCCAGCCTTGGTTAGTGCCATGGTACCTCATTATGTAATTAGGCCAGGTTAGAGTTAATTAAGCAGGCCCGTGGCAGGGTTATTAGTGGATATCCTGAGGTCTGTATATGTCCTGGTGATTAATTTACATTGTTTATGAGGCCATTTCCATATGTTCATTTGCATGTTGTTGTACTTGTTGTGTGGTGAGTCAGTAGATGTGATCGCTGACTGATTGCCTAATGATGTCATTAGCATGGGGGGCATGCTGACGGTATCATTATGTGCAGGTTTGTGCAGTGTATCAGGTATACGTTATTACTGTCCTAGGAATTGTGTTGAGGATTTAAGGGGACCCTTTGAGTATTCAGGGAAATTCTCAGTCACTTAATGAGAGCGAGCATTAGTTAATTTGCCTAATTATGGGAGAATTAGTGCCAGCTGTCCGCGTAGAGCGACGGTGTCTTATATTAACGTAATTGTCTTGCTGAAGCAACCGGGATCGGGCGATCTTTTGCAACGTTTGCAAGATTAGAGGGACAGTAAGATTGGTATACCTTGATTGTTGCAAAACCGTGTGTCATACTGTGTGGCATAGTAATTAACGAGTTGCAGTAGTCGCAACTGTATGTGGGCAGTGCTATTTTATGTTTTGCATGCCATTATATGTGTGACCTATGTAACCTTAGGGTTACTTTGTTTCTTTAAGTTGTGTTGAGAACTTGAGGATTCAGTGAGTTAATTAGGGGTAATTAACTGGATAAGGGGGTGCACACTTGAAGTTGTTGAATGAGTGAGTGCTGTTATGGGAGAACAGTGCTGAACTTGAGCTTGTGGGAATACGTCCGGTGCAATTAATTGTCCGTGTGACAATTAATTGACCACTCTAGCTAATTATGTAATTAGCATTCTCATCATGAATTCACGTAGTGGGAGAGGATCTGTCAGAGTCTGTCAGTGATAGTGTTAACGTCAGTTGCTCGAGACTAACTGCCTTTCAGGGTTGGGCAATTAGTGGCTCATGATAATTAGTGGAGTAATTAACGTCTGGAGTCTTGAGGACTCAGATGACTCGGTAAAGCGAGGTCATGGGGTTAGCATAATACGTTATATTAATCATATTCTGTCTGGTGACAGTGGATTAAGTTGCACTCATTGTTAATTAGTAATTAACTCCTCTTCCTCTGAATTCACAGTGTTTGATGAGACCTGCTTAGGCAGTGCGGAGTGAGACGTATTTATGTATGATTAATTATCGGTCCTGGTGACAGTTAATTAATTGCTCAAGGCTAATTAGGGTAATTAGCACTCATTAGTAAGTAAACGTAATTAATGATACACAGACTGTTGAGAAGCCACCCACTTGGGGTAGGCTTAGTTAACGTAACTCAATTGGGATGTAATTAGTGGTCCGTTTGACCTTAATTAAGAATTACTCACTGAATACTTGCAAGGAGTCAAGTGTGATGTAATTTGTAAGAGTTTGAGTTATTGTGACAAGAGGACTTGTGTTAACGTAGAGTACTATCATGTTGTGTCTAGCGTGAGACACTTGTTTGTGATTAAAGTAGTACTTGTTGCTGACTGCTGTGATCAGTCAATTTCCATCATTATTCACATAATCAATGTTGTAATTGATTAAGGCAATTTCTTTTGGTTATCGTCTAGTGACGAGGGTAAAGTAACTTAGGGATGAGTGGAGCTGTGTCCCAGAATCCCACCTTGCCTGACTGTGTTCACTTTAGTTGTGATAGGGGGAGTCACTGTTAGACTACCCACCTGATTACGGGGTCGCTCCTGTTGGGCGGGAGGACCTTAAGCTTGTGATTAGAGTAGCTGCCCACTAGGAAGTCGTGTCACTATTGATTGCTTGCTTGTGTCATCAGTGGATGATTGTTCAGTTAGTTCATGTTGTCAGCCCGAAGTGTCAGCAGGATGGAGCCTGCTGTCATTTCTCGAGGGGCTGTTGAATAGCTGTGTTGCAAATGCCACTGGTTGGACTTAACGTAATTAAATCACACCGCTGTGGTGTAACTTAGTCTGTGATATTTTTCTTTGAGTTTGCAATATTGCGTCATCAGTGGGCACACCTGTGTTCAGGTTAGTTCAGTATGCAGCCACACAGCAAGGGTTGCTATTTAGCTGTTGGTTATGGTGCCACTGGATGGACATTAACGTAAAGATTAATTTGAGGAAGGGTGCTGGAGTTGCCAGTGAACCCATTAGTTATTGATGTCATTGAAAGGCTACTGATTTGATTGCATTGCAACCGCTATTGCAGGTGTAGACTGCACTGAGGCGTAGAACAGTTAGGAGGTTACTGGAGACGTTTCAGAACTCACTGTGTCATTTGTTGTAATTGTGATTATAGATCTGTTAGTTCTTGCTTGCTTGTTGATTCCTCTGTGGGCACGCTTATGTGTCGAGGACTTAGAGTAACGTCATTGACATTCTTTTGTTTTTGTAGTAGTCTAGTCTCTTGTTATAATAAATTGTTATTTGTTAACAGTCTTTGATGTCAACCTTCAACTATTCTGTGCCACTCCCATTGTTCTGATATATTTTGATATTGTTGTTTTAAATCTTTGATATGACGGCTGCGCTCTTGGGAATTCGAATTCCAATTCATAGCGCCACACAACAATATAAAATTTGATTGTGAGAACCCGTCGGTTACCCTTTATTGGTTTTAACGTCATGTTTACTAGGAGGAACCAGCGGCCTATTGGGACAGGTTTTCACCCCTGCTGGTGGAAGCCTGGCGGTTTGCTCCCGCTTCTCCTTTTTCTACTGGACTCATGCTTAACTGCCAAGAGCAGCCTTAAACTTGTAGTCCACCTCCTAAGGGAGGTAGGCGTAGAGAAAAATCTCACAATAGGGCATGTATGGAAGCGAAGAAACTGACAAAAGGTGTGGAGGAACTTCCGGAATAACAGAACACCAGAAAGCAGAGAGAGATCCAGAGAACAGGAATGAGTACGTCAGGGTGAGAAGAGAAGCAGAAAAAGTTATGAAATGATATAGCTAATAAAGCTAAGACCGAACCAAAGCTACTCCACAGTCACATCAGAATGAAAACAACAGTGAAAGAACAGGTGTTGAAACTTAGAACAGGCGAAGACAGGTATACAGAGAATGACAAAGAGGTGTGTGAAGAACTCAACAAGAGGTTCCAGGAGGTCTTCACAATAGAACAAGGTGAGGTCACTGTGCTAGGAGAAGGGGAGGTAAACCAGGCGGCTTTGGAAGAGTTTGAAATTAGGAGAGAGGAGGTCAAGAGACACTTGCTGGATCTGGATGTTAGAAAGGCTGTTGGGCCAGACGGATCTCACCTTGGATACTGAAAGAGTGTGCAGGGGCACTTTGCTTGCCACTCTCCATAGTGTATAGTAAGTCACTAGAGACGGGAGACCTACCAGAAATATGGAAGACAGCGAATGTGGTCCCAATGTACAAAACGGGCGACAGGCAAGAGGCACTGAACTACAGGCCAGTGTCCTTGACTTGTATACCATGCAAGGTCATGGAGAAGATCGTGAGAAAAAACCTGGTAACACATCTGGAGAGAAGGGACTTCGTGACAAATCGTCAACATGGGTTCAGGGAGGGTAAATTTTGCCTTACAGCTTGATAGAATTCTACGATCAGGTGACAAAGATTAAGCAAGAAAGAGAGGGCTGGGCAGATTGCATTTTCTTGGATTGTCGGAAAGCCTTTGACACAGTAACGCATAAGAGGCTGGTACATAAGCTGGAGAGACAGGCAGGTTAGCTGGTAAGGTGCTCCAGTGGATAAGGGAGTACCTAAGCAATAGGAAGCAGAGAGTTACGGTGAGGGGTGAGACCTCCGATTGGCATGAAGTCACCAGTGGAGTCCCACAGGGCTCTGTACTCGGTCCTATCTTGTTTCTGATATATGTAAATGATCGCCCGGAGGGTATCGATTCATTTCTCTCAATGTTTGCGGACGATGCAAAATTATGAGAAGGATTAAAACAGAAGAGGACTGTTTGAGGCTTCAAGAAGACCAAGACAAGCTGAAGGAATGGTCGAACAAATGGTTGTTAGAGTTTAACCCAAGCAAATGTAATGTAATGAAGATAGGTGTAGGGAGCAGGAGGCCAGATACAAGGTACCATCTGGGAGAGGAAATTCTTGGGGAGTCAGAGAAAGAAAAAGACTTGGGGTTGATATCACGCCAGACCTGTCTCCTGCAGCACATATCAAGAGGATAACATCAGCGGCATATGCCAGGCTGGCCAACATACGCACGGCATTCAGAAACTTGTGTAAAGAATCATTCAGAACTTTGTATATCACATATGTCAGGCCAATCCTGGAGTATGCAGCCCCAGCATGGAGTCCATATCTAGTCAAGGATAAGACTAAACTAGAAAAGGTTCAAAGGTTTGCCACCAGACTAGTACCCGAGCTGAGAGGTGTGAGCTACGAGGAGAGACTACGGGAATTAAACCTCACTTCGCTGGAAGACAGAAGAGTTATGGGGGACATGATCACCACATTTAAGATTCTGAAGGGAATTGATAGGGTAGATAAAGACAGGCTATTTAACACAAGGCACACACACGAGGGGACACAGATGGAAACTGAGTGCCCAAATGAGCCACATAGATATTAGAAAGAACTTTTTCAGTGTCAGAGTGGTTGACAAATGGAATGCATTAGGAAGTGATGTGGTGGAGGCTGACTCCATACACAGTTTCAAGTGTAGATATGATAGAGCCCAATAGGCTCAGGAACCTGTACACCTGTTGATTGACGGTTGAGAGGCGGGACCAAAGAGCCAGAGCTGAACCCCCGCAAACACAACTAGGTGAGTACAACTAGGTGAGTACGCACGTGTGTGTGTGTGTGTATGAGACGGTTGAGAGGCGGGACCAAAGAGCAAGAGCTCAACCCCGGCAAGCACAATTAGGTCAGTATTAGGTGAGTACATGTACATCTGCACACAGCATACCAAGTCCTCCCTACTGACAAGGACGGAAATAATGGTGAAAATCTCACGCGCCCGCGCTTCTCTTCACCTTAGCAGGTGCTAATAGAGACAACCGGCGGAACACCTGACTTCGAATTCAGGCTTAGAGATAAATATCACCAATACATACAGGGCACTTACTCATTTATACAGCCTGCTCACACACACACACACAGACAGCTCCTACCACACATACACCCTGATGTAGGTGGCCACCTCTTCAAGGCGGCGGAGCGGCTAGGGGTAGATGGGTAGTCGCTCGCGACTCAGCTCACTTCATACCCTTCCTCACCCTGCCGGCTTCGTACCTGGTTCGGGCGAAGCGTGGCATTCGTACAAGATGGCGCCAACCACTATGAACGACAGTGTCTCTCGAAATTCCCACGAATTTCTGTGGGAAAACTGCCCTGAACACTGGCAAGATATTCTCAGATCACTCCACTGCTACAAGACACTAGCTGGAGATAAGATAGTCTGATTGATAACTGAGATGGGGACTTACGTATCTGTTGCTACCTGCTCGTATGAACTTTACCTACTTCTCACGATCTGATTACTACACTTACTTGCTATCACACACAAATACGACGAGTTCCCGGATTCTGCTGCGTTCCTATTGGCCCACATCGATGTTAATGGATAACAGAGATGTACTAGGAGCCTCTAGAAACCGTAGTTTCACTTGGCTGGTCGACCCAGTGTTACCATGTCTTACTAGGCTAGAGGCTGGCGTAGAATGGCGTCTTGATGCAGCGCGGCAAGGAGTGCTGGCTTTTACCGGTCCTCCTCAAACTAGACAATCAGAGAAAAGCATCCTACGGCCTACCTCTTTGGCCAGCCACAGGCCAGCTTGGATGGCTCACAGGGAGGCCTCCAAGATGGCCGCCTGCGTCGCTCTGCTGCCTTCTCCATTCTTTGCAATAAAAGCTGCTACTCACTCTAACTGCTTCCACAAATGCTCTACAACGGCCATTGTAACATATTTTGATGTTGATGACTTAGGCTCTCCAGTGAGCCTATACACGGGATGTTCCGGAAACGGGTTGCCAAAGCTAGTCCGGGTGTACGGCTATTCACGTGCTCCAGTGCACGGCGAGCGTCACGTACACGTACACTAGTAGAAGGTTTAGATGATGTCAAGCCTCACAAAGGAAACCAACCCTCTTGTAAGACCCTCCGGATATCCCCCTTTAGACCGGATGACTGTGGCCAGCCCCGTCGACAGCCCTGCTGATTCCTGTCGCACTCAACTGTGAGCAACGTGTGTATCCCATCAATTCTCCGGTCTGACCAGCCTTATGGTCGTGAATTGGATTGGCACATCCACAGGCCCCATCCCCAGTCGGTATCAGCTATTGATAAAGATAATGGCTTTAAAGAGACTCAACTTACAGGATCACCATGACCCGTGCTGCATGGAAATTTGGTTTCAGTACCTGAATCTTAAACAATAAACAGCAGCATGCTCAGAGAAATCACATTAATGTGATGTATCAATGAGAAAATCAGTAGGAGCCGTGATGAGGATATGAACCCCTGCTTTGGGTACTCCCAAGCAACCACCTTAGACGACAAGGCCACGACATGGTCAAAAGGATTGTAACCTGGGATTCAAATGATGAATTCTAGGTTGAATTGAGCAACCTGGGATTTGCGTTAGGAACCCTAGAGGATTCAGTTGAATCCCTGGTTGCAATCCTTTTACCATGTCGTGGCCCAGTCGTTTAAGGAGTCTGCAGCCTTAGACTAGTGATGCAGGGTTGTTGGAGCTCGCCATAGCGCCACTCCAGCACCTCTGTAAGTGGATGATGAAATGTGGAAAAGGGAGAGAGGATGAGGAGAAACGGAGATGATGGCTTGTGGGTGATGGTTGATCGTGGCATGATAATATTAGTATTACATCATTAATAAGTTAATAATGTTATGATATTTCTTGTATTTTTTTAATGATTCAATAATATTTAATTGTTTATATTTTTAAAAAGTAAACAGACTGAATTGTACTGGTACGAATCCGGAAACATAATTCCCGACGCAGGTGAACGCTGCCAGTCCATTTATGCAAGACATAAGATATAAGACAAAGATGCCAACCTGTCGCTTTGGATACGAATATTCCGCGATAATGTTCATGGCTTTAGCAGTAGTTCATTAGACAGGTATTCTTTATTCATACAGTAGTGTATTCATAAAATATTATTCAGTCAATTTTAGTGTTAAATACTAGGCAGGTTAAATGGCAAAACTGCTACACCCAACATTACATAATTCAGTGCTTTTTAGGTGGTTCTAGAGTCGTGTGAAATACTGTGTTGGGAACTCTGCTTCTGAAGGGGAGCCGGTCGGCCGAGCGGACAGCACGCTGGACGGATCCTGTGGTCCCGGGTTCGATCCCGGGCGCCTGAGAGAAACAATGGGCAGAGTTTCTTTCACCCTATGCCCCTGTTACCTGGCAGTAAAATAGGTACCTGGGTGTTAGTCAGCTGTCACGGGCTGCTTCCTGGGGGTGGAGGCCTGGTCGAGGACAGGGCCGCGGGGACACTAAAGCCCCGAAATCATCTCAAGATAACCTCACGATAACCTCTGTGTTTCAGTGGCATTAGTAAAGTGGTGGCTGGTGGTCTGTAAACTTCTCTCTAATACAGAAGCATTTTTTCTCACAAACAAACCCATCATGGCTTCTAAGTAAGCAACGTTTACTTCTTTCTTCTGTAAACAAAACAAGGAGTGTAATTATAATAACGTACAGGAGACTGATAATGATAACAGGGAAAATGGCTAATGTTGTGTTTCGGCTGCTTCTAGTTAAATTTTTGAACTGGATCCATATGCAATTCAGAAAGTATTGGTTCTTTAAAGTCTAACTTGTATCCCTGTTCAGGTGTTCGGACTGAGGAAATGTGGAAAAAAAGGACCCTATCCATAGTTAGACTTCATGGATGATAAACTTGGATGTAAAGTATTTGCAAACTTAAGCAATGTAACACTTTTTACCTCTAAAGGTTTAATTAGACTATCAAATGAGTGGAAGATATACCAATTATCCTATTAGGGGTCGAAGTACATGCTTTAAATCTCTCTGAAAAAAATAGTTGATCATAAGCTAAGGAAAGCTCACACTGCTGTTTTATGTGTCACAAATATAGCTAATGACGATGCTATTTGAAAATTGTGTGATGCTATGAATGCTTCGCATCTAAAGACAGCTTGTTCAATTTTGCGTTCTACATATTATTTAGCTCAGAATGACAGACCATACTCTGATCACTTTGACTAAATGGAACTACGAAAGCAAAATGGTGTTGATATTGCAATGGGATTGCATTCCCGCACTAGTGCCACAGAGATAATTAATCACCTAGCCATTAATATGAAAAATACATTTTCTTAGTATATCAAGCAAATAAATGACAAAATTTCTGTTCTCGTTGATGAATCAACAAACCTGAGTATTAAAACAATCTTGATAGTATATTTGAAATGTGACAGTGATATGGAAGGTAATCCCCAGTTCATGTTCTTAAATTTAATTGAACTACCTGATCAGTAAGCAGCAACTATTGCTAGGCATCTATTGAGCTGTCTCAAATATCATGGGTTTGATGACTTATATTTGAAACAGAACCTTGTAGCATTTGCCAGTGATGGGGCAAGTGTCATGCTTGGTGTCAGATCTGGCATTGCAACAATTCTCAAGGAACATTACCCTGACATAATAATCTGGCGCTGTCTTAATCACAGATTAGAACTTGCAGTAGGTGATTCAGTGAATGAAGTCCATGGAATTAATAACTTTTAAGCATTTATGGACAAATTGTGTTCAGTTTAGAGTAGATCACCTCTTAATTAAAAGGAACTATCTGAATGTGTCTCAAAACCTGATTAACAGATTTGAAAAATAGCCCGTGTTTAGAGCACCAGGTGGGTGGCCAGCTCGTTTCGAACAGTTTCCGCAGTGTGGAAAAATTATGAAACACTTTGTTTTCATTTTAAAAGAGCAGTGAAAGATGAAACAAGATTTGGCGGTGATAGAAAAACCTATGAAGGACTGTTGAAAAAGTTAACTTCAGGAAACAATTTCTATTGGATTTAGCTCTAATGTATGACACGTTGCATGAAATTAGTTAATTGTCAGAGTGTCTACAGAAATGCACTACTTCGATTGTGTATGAAGACAAACTGATTCAACGAAGCATAAGGTCATTGCACGGACTAAAATATAAACCTGGTACTAGAACTTTAGAAGCTCAAAAGACAATTTGAAAACGGAAAATTTGGAGGAATTATAATAACAAGCAACAGGAAAATTGGCTTATTAATTATCAACAGTTTCTTACTGGTATTGTGAACACTTTACAGCATTGTGTGTTCACGACAACATCCTTGAAAGACTCAAACTTCTGAACCTCAAAGTATGTATAAATCACTGCTAAGTGAAGTGTGTGTCCTTGAAAATGACTTCTGGCCTGATGAAATACCACCTAATTACGGGGAAGCTGAAATATTATCTCTCAGTAAGATGTTTAAGCTTCATTCCTACTCTGCACTATAGTTTACCTATAGAGACTATGTGGAGGATCATGGACGCCGCATCCCTTAAGATTTTCGCCCATTACTGAGCTGTTTACAAGTTATTCCAAATAGTACTGCAGAGAGTGAGATGGGACTCAGTCACATGAACCTGATAATAACAACAACACGCTCAAGAATTCTCGTCAATAATGTATCAGCACTTGTGTTAAACTATATGGACCGCCTCTAGTTCAGAGGAATACTGATCCATATGACATATCATGGCTGCGGTACCACAGATCTGCATATGACACCAGGACAACAGTTCTTTCATTCCCCCGAAAACATCTGACACCTGATCCTTTTTGGAAACTATTGTGAAACTTCTCACTGGTTGTATTTTGTGAGCACTAACCTCGTTCTGGCAGCTCCTGCGGAGACGCTGGAGCCAGGCGTATTGGCGTCTGCCTTTCCACTGGACAATTTCAACAACATGGAGAGGGGAACCTGCTTCATGGGTAATAGCTTCTCCTCAATATCGACCAACCCTTAAGTTGAAATTTCTCTTAGCATTATTCTTGCTCCCATTTTCTCTCAAACTCCTGTAGGCATCCATTATCAAATTCGCTATGTCTGTAACGTGAACCGTTCTCGCTATAACATAGTACCTACGTAACTAAAGGCTTATAGTTCCTATGCTGCTAATGTTCATAGTTCCTCTGTGGTAGATTTCTAGTGATTACCTACCACCAGGTACTAACCCTTCCTCACATACCACAGTATGTCCTATAGTACCTGTCCAATCGCCGTAGACAGCTGAATAGTCGGATTGCCTCAATTTTAATGATAATTGTATTGTTCAAGTTCCAGTAAATTGTTAAATTTTCGTACTATTTTCCCATGATATTCGAATATCATGGATCAGCAACATCCTATTGAAGGCTCGTAGTTTTGTTCTGAGAAATCTTGATAGTTATCAGTAAATTATGATAAGTACTATAATTATTACATATAATAATGGTGCTTTCTCCAAGCAATATTATAAACAATAGTGTGTGCTCTGAAAATTAAAAGAGAATGAATTTTAGGAACGTCAAGAGAAAACGATGTTACGTTGGAATGTCTATTGAGTACACTACAGCAAAAAGGATGGATATAAGGTCCACAACGAGTCACACAATGCTTATCGAGGGTCCACTACCACCCAAAAGGATAGGTATGGAGTAAATTACCACCTTTGGATGTGTATGGAGTCCACCACTACCTTTTGGATAGGTATGGGGGTCCTCTACCACCTGTTGGATAGGTATGGGTCCTCTTCCGCCTGTTGGATGGGTATGGGGGCCACTAATCCCCACAGGATGAATATGGGCGCCACGTTCGCCTTCAGGATGGACATGGGGGTCCATTACCGCTCACAGGATAGATAAGGGGTCCACTACCACCCAGAGGACAGATATATTGTCCACTACCACCAAAAGAATGGATGTGGGGTTCACTGCCGCTTACAGGATGACTATGGGATCTACTACCGCTAACAGGATGAATATAAGTTCTACCACCGCCCACAGGATGGGTATGGGGGTCAACTACAGCTCACAGGATGGATATAGGGTTAACAACTAGTCACGTGATGTGTATGGCTTCCACTACCACCCTAGGATGGATATGGGGGTCCACTCCCAACTGTAAATTGGGTATGGACTCCACTATCACCCACAGGATGGATATGGGGTTCACTACCACCCCGTAGGATGGACATGGGTCCACTACCACCTGTAGATTGGGTATGGGGTCCACTACCCCCCACATGATGGGTATGGTGTCTACTAGAGCAAAATAAAGTGGACCTAACAAATCGTGCAGTCCCCGTGGTGTAGTGATTAAGACTCGCCTGGCGATTCGCTAGCACTTTGTCCTGGGTTCGTATCCTGGCCGGGGAGGATTTACTGGGCGCCAATCCTTAACTGTTGCCTCTGTTTAAACCAACAGTAAAATGGGTATTTGGTTGTTAAACTATTTTTTTTCAGGGTCGAATTCCAAGGAACATAGGATTAAGAACTTGCCCGAAACATTACGCGTACTAGTGGCTGTACAAGAATTTAAGAACTCTTGTATATATAAATAAACAAATAAATTAAAAATAAATAAATGTTTCTAACATTCTGAAACCTATATTGTTTGCTGACAATACTACCCTCATCTACTCAGACCCCAACCTACACATATTAAATAATGTTGAAAAGACGACGACTCTTCGGTCCATCCTAGACCATTTTCAAGTCGATCCACAATCGACTTGATAATGGTCCAGGACGGAGCGAAACGTAGTCGTCTCTTCAATCCCTAGTGTGTGGTTTGGTCAACATTTTTCAGCCACGTTATTGTGACTATTCATCTGTGTACGTATTGTGACGGTGTTCCCCCCCTTCTAATTCTCCCACGCCTGCTATAAGAGTCATGTCCACTATTCCCGACCGTTCTCTACGTTGCGGGCATCAATTGAACATATGTGGGAGAGAATAGTATTCTCGCTGAGCCGAGAAATTTATGAAAGTAGAGTATTTTGGCCTGTGGGATAGGCCCTTTAGGGAGCCAAAATGGCGCTGGCGAGTCTGTTTTCCCGCCAAAACTGTGTGACGTCAGTGTCGCCAGATTGGTCACCGTCAGCGACGTGGCACTGGGAGCCAATGAAAACCTACTTGGAAAAAGTGACGTCACATAGGCAGGGGGAGTCCAGCCGTAGCGGCGCGCCTCGTGCCATCAGTCTCATACGACGCGTCCGAGAGGCAGGACGTGCGACCGGTCATCGTGTTTGAGTGACGGATTACCGAGCTCCGGTGGATATAAGCGTCTCCTGTTGTTAGTGCGCACTCTGTGAGGTCTTCCTGCAACCCAGATGTGGCTCAGATAAGGAATTGACAGAATATTGAGCAACAAGTGCTCAGGGACAGGTGCGTTGCAAGAAGTGTGCCGGGCATCGACGTGTGCAACGTCCTTGACAGTTCACCAGAATAAGAGACAGTTTAGTGGCTGGGCCATTCTACCATGAGCGAACCAAGTTGACCGCCTTTGTCAACTAGGTTGAGCGTGTGATCGACGATCCTGTCAAGTTTGACAGTAACCCTACCTTCGTGGAACCCTACGAGTCAACAGTTGGATGCAAGCACGTCGAGAAGTCTTCCCAAATACCTAGTGACATACCTAGACGACGAGGGAATTGACAGTGTAGGAGCTTCAAGTGCTCTGAAGTCGGGTCGGGTGCTGTGCGTGTGGAGCTTAAGCAGTATCGTCTGGGACGGCTGATAACTTCACAGCGACTTCGTAGTGGTGAGAGGCAGTTCCTCTGGGAGTACAGTGACAAGGGACTAATTGGGAAACATACGACGACCGCCGAGACGTAGGCTGGCTGCCGTAGTTGGGAGGAAAGTTGACGGCAGGAGACCGACTTCAACCCTGCAACGAACTGGAGGAAAAGCAGGACCTGCAGTGTACAGAAAGCGGCGAGACGCGAACATCCTAAGGCGTTGGCTTGTGTTTTGGAGGGTGTTGTACGCGGCGAGAGCCTGGACCAGGAGCTACAACCCAACTGTCATCCTAGGATAGGTGAAGTAGGGTGTTTACAGTTACCCTCCCATTTCCCTTTAGTTAGCTATATATATACTTGTCACAATATTTATATGTCGTG
>WNGS01165050.1:0-10976 GCA_020271785.1 Procambarus virginalis | reverse complement strand
ATACTGGAGGGCCAGGTCCCAAATCTACACAGTAAAATAACAACGTACTGGAGTGAACGATATGGAAGAAAATGCAAGATTGAACCAGTGAAGAGCAGGGTGCCATAGGCACAATCAGAGAACACTGTATAAACATCAGAGGTCCGCGGTTGTTCAACGTCCTCCAGCAAGCATAAGAAATATTGCAGGAACAACCGTGGACATCTTCAAGAGGAACTAGATTTATTCCTACAAGGAGTTCCGGACCAGCCGGGCTGTGGTATGGTATGTGGGCCTGCGGGCCGCTCCAAGCAACAGCCTAGTGGACCAAACTCTCACAAGTCAAGCCTGGCCTCGGGCCGGGCTTGGGGGAGTAGAAGAACTCCCAGAACCCCATCAACCAGGTTATCAAACCAGGCCCATATTTCTGATGCTTCTATATTGGAGCGGAGTCTTGAAGTGGGTAGAATATAGTTGTGCATTAATTGGCTGTTGATGCTGGTGTTGACTTCTCGATGTGTAGTGCCTCGCAGATGTCAGGTCGCCTGCTATCGCTGTATCTATCGATGATTTCTGTGTTGTTTGCTAAGATTTCTCTAGTGATGGTCTGGTTGTGGGAAGAAGATTATATGTTCCTTAATGGAGCCCTGTTGCTTATGCATCGTTAATCGCCTGGAAAGAGATGTTGTCGTCTTGCCAATATACTGAGTTCTTTGAGGGCTTACAGTCCCTAAGTGGGCATTTGAAGGCATAGATGACGTTGGTCTCTTTTAAAGCATTCTGCTTTGTGTCTGAGAGTTTCTCATGAGTAGGCTGGCCGTTTTTTTTGGTTTTATAGTAAAATCGTCAGCTGTATCTTCTGATTTTTGTCTGTAGGGATATATATATATATATATATATATATTATATATATATATATATATATATATATATATATATATATATATATTATATATATATATATATTATATATATATTATGTCGTACCTAGTAGCCAGAACGGACTTCTCGGCCTACTATGCAAGGCCCGATTTGCCTAATAAGCCAAGTTTTCATGAATTAATTGTTTTTCGCTACCTAACCTACCCTACCCAACCTAACCTAACTTTTTCGGCTACTAACCTAACCTATAAAGATAGGTTAGGTTAGGTAGGGTTGGTTAGGTTTCGGTCATATATCTACGTTAATTTTAACTCCAATAAAAAAATTGACCTCATACATAATTAATGGGTAGCTTTATCATTTCATAAGAAAATTAGAGAAAATACAATTAATTCATGAAAACTTGGCTTATTAGGCAAATCGGGCCTTGCATAGTAGGCCGAGAGTGCGTTCTGGCTATTAGGTAGACATACATATATATATATATATATATATATATATATATATATATATATAGATTATATATATATATATATTACACATATATATATAAACATACATATACAGTGGTACCTTTGTTTACAATTTTAATCTGTTCCCAGAGATGGCTCATGGCCCGAAACAAATTTTCTCATAAGAATAATGTAAATTTGAATTAATCCGTTCCACACTCCTAAAATATTACTTCAAAATACATTTATACATAAACACACACATTTGGTACCTATAGTATAAACACGTTATAGCTTACCTTTATTGATGACACTTTGTTGGCGTATGGAAGATGGTGAGGAGGGGGGGAGGGGAGTGTTTTGGAAAGGGAGACCCCTTCAATTGTAACATCAGGCAGTGATGACTTCTCTGGGGGTACTCTCTCTCCTATGTTTTGCCTGCATACCACTAGGACCTGGTTGTGGCTCACTGTTTGTTTGTCACACTAAGAACTTTCCATAGAGACTTGTTTTTCTTCACTGGTCATCCTCACATGTTTTTTTCATATGTTGAACCTTACCACTGACATTCTTGGGACCTATGGTGCATAAATACTTTTATGTTTAGAAACCAAAAAAGCTGAAAAATAATAATTTTTTACAAGAATTCAAGCGCAATCGTCTCTACGCAGGAGGCACTGTTTAACTGAGGCGCGGTTGCCCTTTCCACCAGGAACTTGCACACTCAATCGACCCATACGTTATCAACGAACTCGCAACTCGAGGCAAAGGTCGTAAACCACATCGAATTTTATGAAGAATTGAGCTCGTAACCCGAAAATTTGTAAATGGGGGCATTCTTAAGCTGAGGTTCCACTGTGTGTATGTATGGCTTACCTAATGGGCAGAACCTCACTACTTGGGCGAGTATGGCAGACCTGGTTCGTCTGACAGGCAGTATTTTTCGTTATTTTCAAACACTTCTTTCCAAATTGATTTATTACAATTATATTATATTAAGAACTTGAATTACAGACTGAGTTTTGTTAACACTTTCGCGCACCGGGCGCGACCTCTCCACTATCCCAAAGTGCACTGAGCGTTTCACGGGAGCGCGCGGAATTTCTGAAATGTGTGTACTCTGTTCAACTTTGTCACTTTAATTTTCGTCATACGATATTCAATTTGGTATCTATGTGTTCGCAATAGAATTCTCTAGCGGATGAAATGCATATAAACTCCATAAGCCTGGCTTACCACCCGCAGTAAACAGAGAAAGTGGGCGGGTGACCCGCGAGCACTCAAGAGGGATAAAATGTTTTCAGTCTTTTCACTCTGGTCACCTCAATTCTTGTCCTAGGTCTTTCATTTTGGTATCAATGTGTTCGCAATAGAATTCCCAACAGGCCTATATGCATATAATATCAAAAACAGCAGCGATCTCCACCCGCCGACATGATGAAAACAGGTTGCGGTTACAAGAAAGAGAGCGCTGCGCCACCCCAAGGCGCTTCTCATTCTGAAAAGTATATATTCTTTTGAACTTTGTCATCTCAATTCTCATCCTAGGTTTTTCAATTTGGTATCAATGTGTTCGCAATAGAATTCTCTACAACACTAAATGCATATAAAGCCCAAAAGTCCGGCTATAAAGTGAGAGCGTGTTACCCGGGAGCGAGCCAGAGTAATAAATTGTGTACACTCTTCACTTTGGACATCTCAATTCTCGTCTTAAGTCTTTCATTTTGGTATCATTGTGTTCGCAATAGAATTCCCTACATGAGCATGCACATATAAAGTCCAAAAGCCCTGCGTACCATCCACAACAAGCACGGAAAGTGATAGAGCGTTACCCCCTTGAGCGCTAATAAAGAGCAATAAAATGGGTATTCTGTTTTCAACTTTGTTACCTCAATTCTGGTCCTAGGACTTTCATTTGGGTATCAATGTATTCGCAATGAAATTCCCTACAAGAGTATATGCATATTATGTCCAAAGCCACAGCAAGACCGTCCCGAAAACGCCACTAAATTTGCCACACGGAGGACTCAATGCTGAGTCCTCACCGGACTTGCCCCTGTTTTACGGAGGACTCGATGCTGAGTCCTCGCCGAGCGAAAGTGTTAAGTTAGTTTAGGATAGGTTACATTGCATTAAATTTCTATGTTAGTTTTAACTCAAATTCAAAAGATTCAAATGTTATATAATGTAGTGAAGAACTTTATCATTCCATAAGAACAAAAATGTGAAGTACAATAAGTGTATATAATTTCAGGTAAATTCGGCTTGTAAATTCTTTTAAAAAATAATGGGTAGATTTTGCAAATAACTATCCCTTGGAATAACATGTACACGGAGCCTCGGCTCCCCATGAGGTGTGGCTGTGGGTGGCCATTGGAAGGGACTGTGGCTTTTATTTCATAGTGTACAGTACATATATGTACAATGTTAATAAGGATAATTATAAATAGTTACAATTAAGTAGCTCCATTACAACTGGCAAAAGTTTAACTTTACTGTATAAGACTGGGCATAACTAAAGGTGTAACTTAGGTGGTGTTGAGTATTCTCTTTGATTTCTCCTTGATATTCTTCTTGATTTTATGTGATGATGAATGGTGCTGTATTGGCATCCTTGCTTGTATCCTCATTTGATAATTACTGTACTTATTACACCTCCTAGATTGTTTGCACCATGGGTTTATAACCTGAGATATGTTGGCCTGAAGATATGATTTTGATGGTGTATATAAAATCAAACCATACGTAGTTTATAAGTTATAGCAAAACTTTGAATAAACTGTACTGTAGTTAGCTACTTTGTAACAAGATCACTAAATTTTAAGCAGAAGTGCAGTAGTAGGAAGATGTTTTGTATTTTTCTCAATATATTTAAGGCTTATAAATGAATCTGGTGCCTCAGGGTAGCCAATGTGAGATACTACTCTCCCTATGAGTAAGAGTAGTTGTTAACTTTATAAAAAAAAAAGAAACGAACTGCGTACTCTTAAAGAGTCGTGTGTCCCAGTGGCCTTCCTCCTACCACCGTAACCGGCGGTGGGAAACGGCTCTGGCTAGGTTACGTATTGGCCATACCCGTTTAACTCGCTTCACTTAATGGAGCGCCGCCCTGCTCCTTATTATCCAAATTGCATTGTCCCTCTTACAGTCGTGCATATCCTTGTTGACTGCCCTGACTTCCAGGACGAGCGTGTCTTGTTTTCCGACCGTCCCGCGCGGTCGCTTGTCCCTCGATAGAATTCTTGGCGACTCGGATACTTTTGACATTATTCGCCTTGTGCGTTTCTGTTCTTGTATTGGCATCCTTGGTGATATTTAGCGCCCTCTGATTATCCCGCACATTTGATGGTGCTACAAAGCCTTCCCGGTTTGGTGCCTTCTTTTGATAATTACTCACTTTATAAAACAAAATGGACAGTCCCACCATTTAAACAGCATTATTTGAACTTGCATTTCAGTTGATTGATTAGAGATTTATGTCTGAATATGACAGATTTAGGTGTGTAATGCAGTCCTATATTTATTTCAAACTATATTATGTCTAAGTGATTAATAAGTAACTTTTTCCTCTTCAGATTTGGTTCCTGATAATGTAATAGCAGTGTTTAAGAAGACTAATGAAAATCCTAAGTTCCTTGAATCATTGGCCGACACTTTGAACACTGATGCTATTAAAACTCTCTTCCCGAAATTTATGAACAAATTACAGTATTCATTTCTTATTGACAGTTTTCATAAATATTTAAAATCGAGAAATATAGCTGATACATGAATGTGAGCTTGGTTAATTCAGTGTACAGTATAGAGGACCTCTGTTGACAGGGCCTCTTGAGGCTCTTTTTGTATAAATGTGAAAATTATTCTTGAGAATAATTCTGAAAAAAATTAACTTTTTTTTTTGCATTTTGGCTGATATTCATAGTGTATATTGTATTTGTATTATATAAGGAGTACAAAGCTTTAATAGTCTGCTACATAAAAACTTGGTCAAAATGTTGTCCAGATGTGGTTGACACTAAGATTAATTTTGTCTTTACTTATAGCACCTCATATTTTCTGTAAAATGAATAAGTCTATTTGTATTTCATTATACTCTAATAAAGCACAACTTCATGAATTTTTTATAATCTGGTTATACTGTTTTTAATTTAACAATTTTAAGATGTGAATTTTGTTGATACCTTTAAAAAATTATTTTTTATTATACAGTATATTCATACATTTAATTAATTGGTATAACTAAAGACTAATAATTGTATTACAATATATAAAAATGTTACATTCCCTCAGTAAAGCTTTTATAGTTAAGTAATTATTTATACTTAACCTATTTAAATCATAAAAAAAATTATTGGATTTTTTTTTTTACAGTTCATAATTTGTGGAATATTGGGTATGATATTGAGACATTTTGAATATCACGCAACACAGACGGTGCTAAATAGTCTTCCTGGTTTGGTGCCTTCTTTTAACAGTTACTTTTGGAAAATTTGATAAGTAACATTTGTTTTCCAGGCCCCTGATCTTTGGTTATGTCTATAAAAAATTAACACAATTGACCAGGTAAATACTGTATTGTATTGTTTGGCTGAATTTTGCTAAATTGTAATTCTCAAATTTTTTTAGGGAGGTCATCTTTTGAAAGATTGGAGCTTAGGAAGGCTGTCAGTCAACAGTTCACTTGTGTATACAAGAATAATCGCACAAATGCATGATTCAATTATGCATAAGTACCCCACATAGGAAAAAGGAAACAATTAATCCCTCTGTATTCCTTGGAAATTGTTGAATCACAAAAGTTATCCGATTAATTTTTTTTCCTATGCACGTGTAAATGTCTCTGTTAGAGTTTGTGAGAGTGAATGCAAGAATAAAAAGAATCTAGTGCCAGCACCATTTTTCTAATTTGGTCAATTATAACCTTGAAGGCTTTCATATGCTTCATACATAAAAGGACCTGGCTAGTACGTGTAATTATTAGATACTTGTCCTTCATGCCATCTGCTAGTGTACTTGACAGTAATTTGCAACTTCAATGCAAATGTAATGATTGATGTATTATGTCCTGGAGAAAACTCGACACTGGGTAACCTCACCAGGTTTCTGGATCTGGCTCCAGACCTAAATCCCTACATAAAAAAATTTGCAACGAAGGACAAATAAAGCAAGTTATTAATTTTGCCTTAATTTACATGAAAATAAGAAATATCCAGGGAATTTATAGGACTATGAGTTGCATATTTCATGATAGGTCTACGCTAACAGTGAAAATCATTGCTCTGAAAACATTATGGAAAAGTTGATTCGCCCAAGTATCTTATATACTTTGCTATAAACCAAATTCATATCAATTGACTATTGTAATAGGTGGTAACCCCTAACAGTTCCCTTATTACAAATAATTTAAAGTATTTGGCTTTAAGTAACAGTTTATTTCATATTTTTTCTTTCCCGAGGTTTACACTGAATTTCTCAGTCTTGTAATAACTTGAAACTTTAAAAACACAAGTTTAAGGCAAAATATGGCTGATATTGTAATTTAATAATTTAGCTCCATGGCAATTTTTTGTTTTAATCAAGGGGCATACCAGGAAAACAGTTTGTAGACTTGACAAATATAAACGGTAATAGTTATGAAGCAAAGAATATAATGGAGCTTAGGACAAGTGTAATGTGAAATAAGCGAAATAACATGAAATGATCTTGCCCAGGGAAGCACAAAGGTAGAACAGGGTTTTGGTTTGGTTTAGCATTCTGATGCAGTTTGTGTTAGGGCCAGAAAAAAGGAACAAGTTTGGTTATACAGTAGAAAGAAATGGGCAAGGAAGATATTGAACTGTAATGCTAAGTGGGAAAACAAATTAATTCTACCTATGGCAAGTGACAACAGATGCAGCCTTTTTGGGGGAGAATTAGAATACCAATAAATTATATGAAAATAATGTTAAAGGTTATACTGTAAATATTACATAATAAATCATTAAAAATGTCCTTCATCCATTATATTTACAATACTGTAAATATAATGGATGAAGTTATAGTTTCAAGGATACAAATGCATCACTGATGCAGTCATATTGGCAACCACTTGCAATTTCATGCATAGTATGACCTCTTTTAGAGCAAAGGTTAATTTTTACAAGTATATACAACACATCCTGATTAGATAGTACTGTTTGTAACTATGTGCACCATAGTACAAATATTGACATTAAACAATTACAACTGTGTACTATTCACTATAGTCCAAAAAAAATTAAGCTAAAAAACAGAATTTAATATTCCTAGGCCTAGTATAGCACTCATATGTACTGTATTAGGCCAAGAAAGGTTAGGGTAGGTTAGTTTAGTATGACTGTAACAAGTAGAAAATCTTTTTCCTGTTTGTCCAAATTCAGTAGTACCAATTTCTACTTTTTAATTGCGTTCATCAGTATATGTACAGTACTATGGTGCTCATCCTTCCTGTAAGTACTGCCAAAACAGGAGGATGGGCTGGAAGATAAAAGGGTCCTAGTAGTACAGTCTGGTTCGTGCTCAATGCACAATCAAGAATCCCGTGTGAGACAAATGGTTGGGCACATTTCCTTTCACCTAATGCCTCTGTTCACCTATCCGAAAGTAGGTACTCGGAAGTTAAGTCAGCTTCTTGTGGGGTTGCATCCTGGGCGGGGTCAGTAATTTGACCTTGGGGGGGGGGGGCCATTGATAAAAGCCAAAATGTGTGTGAATATTCTCTGGCTTCCTGTCCCCCCAACAATGAATTATTAAAATTATTATAAGTGCAGTTTATATAATGTACTAAATACGGTACCCGGTAGAGCCTGGGACTTGCACACACCTGTAAGGGGCCTGACAGCGCTACGGATTCGTAGTTCTGGGTTCGATACCCGGTGGAGGCAGAATTACACAGAAATCACAATAGTATGATGCATCAAGTGAACAATTCCACAAGGCCGTGACGAGGCTACGAACCTAAGTCCGAGAAGATCCCAGACCCTGCCTTAATTGACTGAGCTACGACATGGTCAAAAGAATTGCAACCGGGAAATCAACTTGACCTACCACGGATCCTGCAGCCTCTCCGAGACACAAACCAGGGTTTTACACAATTCCCCCCATGCACCCGAGCTTTGCCAATAGGCTATTCTACCTCTTCACCCTTCATTACACTTCCTTCATTCAGACCCTCGTCACGGCCCTTGTGGATTTGTTGTGTGTGTACAGTGAAGGCAGCTGTATTAAGTTACACCCCCACTCCTGTGTTCATTACGGGCTCACCATAGCCCGTGATACTTGGAACTTTTTGTTCCCAGTAGCTGAATCTATAACAACAACAACAACAACAGCTGTATTGCTAGTAAGCTGTAGGCAACCGTATTGTGAGGAAGGTGAAGGCAACATTTTGAGAGGATGTACCAGTTTGAGCTGTTTAATGATAGAAAATGACTGCATTGCCAATTGATGGAGACGCCCCTTCTTTATGGGCAGAGGTTACTCTGCTAAGATGAGTTACATTACCTTAGCCAGCGAGTGGCATCACAGTATCAATGGTTCGTTATCGACTCACAATCGAGAATACCCGGTTCGAATCCCGGGCGGAACAGAAATGGTTGGTCGAGTTTCCTATCACCTAATGCCTCTGTCACCTAGCAGTAAATAGGTACCCAGGAATTTGCCAGCTGTTAATATTTTGGGGTATTTCCACCCTGGGGGGGGGTTGATATAAGCCTAACATGTGTGTGTATATATATATATATATATATATATATATATATATATATATATATATATATATATATATATATATATCTGAGTTTTCTCACTCATATATCTGAGTTTTCTCACTCATATATCTGAGTATATCTCACTCATATATATATATATATATATATATATATATATATATATATATATATATTATATATTAGTGAGTTTTCAGTTGTATCTAGTCCTGGGGACCATTCAGGCTTGTTTGCATATATATATATATATATATATATATATATATATATATATATATATATATATATATATATATATATATATATATATATATATATATATATATATATGTCGTACCTAGTAGCCAGAACGCACTTCTCAGCCTACTATGCAAGGCCCGATTTGCTTAATAAGCCAAGTTTTCTTGAATTAATTGTTTTTCGACTACCTAACCTACCTAACCTAACCTAACGTAACTTTTTCGGCAACCTAACTGTTATGAACAATAGTGGGCTTGCTATGGGGAACTTGGTACTATTAAGGGGTAAGGGTAAGACTAGAGGTATCAAGATATGGGAGAACAAAAGGCCCGGCCCCCAAAGTAAAATATCCACAATAATAATTGCTTGCTACTAAACCTGGTTAGTCTAGGAAATGATTATTGTACTCCCACACAGGAACAAGGGATACTCTGTTCAAGCTTACTTATTTATTAACCCTTAACACCCCCCATACACAATCACACCAATAACAATTTAATACTAACTTTACCACCCAATCTTACGTTAAAAGCCTTGGTCCACATAGACAGGATACAAGGTTTTACACCGGAAGCAAGCTAGGGTAAAGCTCTACTATAACACACTAGAGACAGCCTAGGGTAGGGGACCACGTGGGACACTGGGACCCCAGTTAGCATAACAGGTACAAAATACTTAAATATACTTACTACACCCCAGGTATACTACTCTATACATCTAACGATAGGTATGCCACAATATAACCACAAAAATAGCAAAGAAAACTTAACCAGACGAAGATACAGAAGAAATAAATAAGAGGAGGGAGAGGCACTTCCTTCCACCACAACCAGTCAGCCGAGAAGAGCGTCTCCCGTCTCCGGAAGCTATGCTGCCAGCAGACTGTTCAACTAATCATACTGGTACCCGATACTAAATTTACTCAGGTTTACTTTACAAATGATTAGACAGTATTAGTAAACATAGTTGATGCCTATTTTATTATTTAATAAACAACCCCAAGCTCAATCTTTAAATACTCTTTGAGAAACAAGAATAGTCTTACGACTGGCAGGGAAGATACAAACAACTAACTCTCTCTATGCGTGCCCTGCCATATCCTCGATAATAAGCTCAATTTGACCTCTGGTTTCCCTCTAAAGAACCCAGAGTCGTAACACTCCTCCCCCCTTCAGAGAAAAAAAAAATGTGACTACTAGAATAGTAGTCATATTTTTTTGTAAGAGTATACAGAATAAAATGGACNCCAGATGATACCTTGTATCTGGCCTCCTGCTCCCTACACCTATCTTCATTACATTACATTTGGTGGGTTAAACTCTAACAACCATTTGTTCGACCATCCTTCAGCTTGTTCTAGGTCTTCTTGAGCCCCAAAGCAACCAGCCCTCTCTTGCTTACTCTTTGTCACCGTCATAGAATCTATCAAGCCGTAAGGCAAGATTTACCCCCTGAACCCTGTTGCCGACCTTGTGTGTGTGTGTAGCTTTATTGTGTATTTAAAGGTTCACGATATACTTGGTTGATACAAAAATGCCTAAAGGTTATGATCCTCTTGAAGCTCCTCCTCTTCGGGACAGGAAACCGAGGAATGCGGCAGCATTTTCCCTCCTGGATCTCCCTCTGAGGCGCTGAAACAAACTGGAAGCCCTTGGTCTCTGGTAACGTCAATGAGCTT
>WNGS01165048.1:75519-91332 GCA_020271785.1 Procambarus virginalis | reverse complement strand
GTGGTGACACACCAAGAACACTGGTGACCCGTTCACTCGAGCTGGTGACACCCAAGAACACAGGTGACAGTCCACTAGATCAAGGTGACAGTCCACTAGAACAACTGGTGACAGTCCCTTTATGAACCACTGGTGACATACCAAGAATACTTGTGACAGTCCACTAGAGTGGTGGACAGTCCACTCGAGCAGGTGACACTCCAAGAATACTGTTGACAGTCCATTAGAAGCTGGTGCACACCACAGAATTACTTGTGACAGTCACTAGAGCTGGTGACACACCAAGAACACTGGTGACAGTCCACTAGAGCTGGTGACCACCAAGAACACTGGTGACAGTCCACTAGAGCTGGTGACACCCAGACAATCCGGCACTAGAGCGGTACACAAGAAACTGACAGATCCACTAGAAGCGGTTACACACCAAGAACCGGTGACAGTCCACTAGAGCTGGTGACCACCAAGAACACTGGGTGACAGTCCACTTAGAGCTGGTGACAGTCCACTAGAGCTGGTGACACGACCAAGAACAACTGGTGAACAGTCCACTAGAGCTGGTGGCACACCAAGAGGGGGGGACACTGGTGACAGTCCACTAGAGCTGGTGACAGTCCACTAGAGCTGGTGACACACCAAAACCACTGGTGACAGTCCACTAGAGCTCGTGACAGCATCCAAGAACACTGGTGACAGTCCACTAGAGCCATGGTGACGCACCAAGAACACTGGTGACAGTCCCTAGAGCTGGTGAACCACCCAAGAACACTGGTGACCAGTTCATTAGAGTGTGGACAGCCCACTAGAGCTGGTGACAGTACTAGACAGGTGAACACACCAAGAACACTGGTGACAGGCCACTAGGACTGGTGACAGTCCACTAGGATGACAGATGTAGCACAGCAGAACACTGGTGACAGATCCACTAGAGCTGGTTAGACACGACCAAGAAACACTGGTGGACAGTCCATTAGTGGTGGTGACAGCCCACTAGACAGCTGGTGACAGTCTACTAGAGCAGGTGGACACACCAACGACACTGAGTGACAGCCCGACTAGAGCTGGTGACACACCTAAGATACACTGGTGACAGTCCACTAGAGCTGGTGATCAACACCATGAACACAGGTGACAGATCCAATAGAAGCTCGTGACAGTCCACTAGAAGCAGTGACACACCAAGACCACTGATCGTGACAGTCCACTAGAGCTGGTGACACACCAGAACACTGGTGACAGCTCCACTAGAAACTTGTGACAGTCACAGAGCGTGGTGACACACCAAACGACCACTGGCTGACAGTCCACTAGAGCTGGTGCACACACCAAGAACACTGGTGACAGTCCACTAGAGTGGTGACGCACCAAGAACACTGGTGCCAGAAGAGGTGCCGTCTTGTAGTCAACCAGGCCTATATATGAGCATCCCGCCAATTACGCAGTAAGGTCGTCCATCAAGGTCACACATCCAACACACTCACCAACTCACTTCATCCACCATCATATTCATTCACAGCTCATTTAATCCATTCACAACAACCTTTCTCCCATAAACCCATCCATTCAACAACATATCCTTCCACCATCCAATTATTTCAAGAACCTGTTAATTCACTAAACCATTCATTTACCAACCCGACGAATTCCATCAACTATCATTTATCAACCAATCATTCATCAACCGCACCCACTTATCAACCAATCCATCCCATCATCCCATCCCATCCACAACCAGATTATGATTCACCAAGTTATCCGTTCAACATTCTATTCAATCAGCAACCCATTCAACATACTCCCCACCTCATCCATTTACCGACCATTCATTCAACAACCCATTTAACAACAAATTATCCATCCATCACCCCTTCTATGTCAACACCATCATCCATCTCACCGACTCATCACATCAACCTCATCAATTCACAACCAAATACATTCACCAACTCATCCATTCATCATCCCATCCATGTACCAGCCCCATACGTATTCCATCTCCCTTACATATATACCAACTTAGTTCATCCATCCCCAATCCGTCAATGACCGAACCCAACCATCCACCAACCGCGACTACTCCACCAATCCATCTATCCACTAACCCATATTATCGGTGGATACGTATCCATTCTGCCCATACCTATTCACGAAACTATCCGTGACACCAACCTATCTCATTCATCATCCAAATGCGATGGTCCAATCTATATTATCCAATCATATCAAACCCAAGTCATATTCATTGGATCTCCCCAGAAGTGGACCTCAGGTACGGACAGGACCCCAGGTGGTGTCTGCACATGACCCAGACGACCCAGTAAAGATGGAAGAGGATCAACAACGACTCCAGTCTGTCCCACCACATCTGGTCTACCCAGGAGTGACGCCCAGGTAGTGAACGGACAATAGAGGACCCCAGGTCTCTTGTCAACGGCCCAAGTCTACAGAAGAAAGAAGAAGAAGAGAGAAGAAAGAGAGAGAGGAAGAGGAAGCTGAAGGCGAGTCCATGTTACGATGACTGTGATGAACTGTCGAAAATCCAACACGGATTTAAAATAGGTTTGTTGCTGACGCGTTTTTGGAATATAACGGAGGTATATTGATTTGATCAGGTGTCAAGCCTCAGCCGCACCTACTTGTCAGGTGCGACACATTGTGTGCCGAGGTCTGACAAAGGACACAGGTGAATAAGTTATCTAAACAACTTCATCACTGGATATATTCAGCTATATCTCAAACACATAGAGTGTAGCATTATACACTTTAGGACATGTCTATATAATATTGAGGCATTGTACTAAGTACAGTTTATTATGAGTATATATATAGTATATATATATTAGTATATATATAGTATATATCTATATATATATAATATATATAATATATATATATAATAACTGTACTTATGTACAATGCCTCAATATATATAGACATGTTATATAGTGTATATAATGTACACTCTTATGTGTTTGCGATATAGCTGAATATATCCATGATGAAGCTTTTAAATAAACTTATTTATTGTCCTATGTCAGACCTCAGCACCAAGTATGTCGCACCTGACAATAGGTGCGGCTGAGGCTGACACCTGATCAAATCAATATACCCCGTTATATTACAAAAAAACGCTCAGAACAAACCTATTTAAATGTGTTGGATTTTCGACAGTTCAATCACAGTCTTACATGGACTCGCCTTCACTTCCTCTTCCCTCTTCTTTCTCTCTGCTCTTTCTTCTTTCTTCTGTAGACTTGGGCCGTTGACAAGACCTGGGGTCCTCTATTGTCCGTTCATCCTGGGGTCCATCCTGGGTAGACCAATGTTGGTGGACAGACTGGAGTCGTTTGTTGATCCTCTTCCATCTTTACTGGGTCGTCTGGGGTCATCTGCAACACCACCTGGCCGTCCCCGTCCTGAGGTCCATTCTGGGTAGATCAATGAATATGATTGGGTTTGATATGATTGGATAATATGATTGGACCATCGATTGGATGATGAATGAATAGGTTGGTGAACGGATAGTTTCGTGAATAGGTTGGCAAATGGATAGTATCACGAATATATGGGTTAGTGGATAGATGGATTGGTGGAGAGTGCGGTTGGTGAATGGTTGGGTTCGGTCATTGACGGATTGGTGGATGGATGAATAAGTTGGTATATGTAAGAGATGGAATACGTATGGGGCTGGTACATGGATGGGATGATGAATGGATGAGTTGGTGAATGTATTTGGTTGTGAATTGATGAGTTGATGGATGAGTCGGTGAATGGATGAGGTGTTGAATAGAAGGGGTGATGGATGGATAAATTTGTTGTTAAATGGGTTGTTGAATGAATGGGTCGGTAAATGGATGAGGTGGTGAGTAGTTGAATGGGTTGCTGATTGAATAGAATGTTGAACGGATAAGTTGGTGAATAAATCTGGTTGTGAATGGAGGGATGATGGATGGATTGGTTGATAAGTGGGTGGGTTGATGAATGAATTGGTTGATAAATGGATAGGTTGATGAATGGATGGGTTGGTAAATGAATGGTTTAGTGAATTAACAGGTTCTTGAAAGAATTGGATGGTGGGAGGATATGTTGTTGAATGGATGGGTTTGTGGGAGAAGAGGTTGTTGTGAATGGATATAAATGAGCTGGTGAATGAATATGATGGTGGATGAAGGAGTTGGTGAGTGGTTGGATTGTTGACTTGATGGAACTGCGAATTGGCGGATGTCATTATAGCTGGTGATACAAGAAGGACACTGTTTGTCACCAGTGTTCTTGGTGCGTCACCAGCTCTAGTGGACTGTCACCAGTGTTCTTGGTGTGTCACCAGCTCTAGTGGACTGTCACCAGTGTTCTTGGTGTGTCACCAGCTCTAGTAGACGTCACAAGTTCTAGTGGACTGTCACCAGTGTCTTGGTGTGTCACCAGCTCTAGTGGACTGTCACCAGTGTTCTTGGTGTGTCACCTGCTCTAGTGGACTGTCACCAGCTCTAGTGGACTGTCACCTGTGTTCATGGTGTGTCACCAGCTCTAGTGGACTGTCACCAGTGTTCTTGGTGTGTCACCAGCTCTAGTGGGCTGTCACCAGTGTTCTTGGTGTGTCACCTGCTCTAGTAGACTGTCACCAGCTCTAGTGGGCTGTCACCAGCTCTAATGGACTGTCACCAGTGTTCTTGGTGTGTCACCAGCTCTAGTGGACTGTCACCAGTGTTCTTGGTGTGTCACCTGCTCTAGTGGACGTCACCAGCTCTAGTGGGCTGTCACCAGTGTTCTTGGTGTGTCACCTGCTCTAGTAGACTGTCACCAGCTCTAGTGGGCTGTCATCAGCTCTAATGAACTGTCACCAGTTTTCTTGGTGTGTCACCAGCTCTAGTGGACTGTCACCATGTTCTTGGTGCGTCACCTGCTCTAGTGGACTGTCACCAGTGTTCTTGGTGCGTCACCAGCTCTAGTGGACTGTCACCAGTGTTTTTGGTGTGTCACCAGCTCTAGTGGACTGTCACCAGCTCTAGTGGACTGTCACCAGTGTTCTTGGTGTGCCACCAGCTCTAGTGGACTGTCACCAGTGTTCTTGGTGTGTCACCAGCTCTAGTGGACTGTCACCAGCTCTAGTGGACTGTCACCAGTGTTCTTGGTGTGTCACCAGCTCTAGTGGACTGTCACCAGTGTTCTTGGTGTGTCACCAGCTCTAGTGGACTGTCACCAGTGTTCTTGGTGTGTAACCTGCTCTAGTGGGCTGTCACTAGCTCTAGTGGGCTGTCACCAGCTCTAGTGGACTGTCACCAGTGTTCTTGGTGTGTCACCAGCTCTAGTGGACTGTCACCAGTGTTCTTGGTGTGTCACCAGCTCTAGTGGACTGTCACAAGTATTCTTGGTGTGTCACCAGCTCTAATGGACTGTCACCAGTGTTCTTGGAGTGTCACCTGCTCTAGTGGACTGTCACCAGCTCTAGTGGACTGTCACAAGTATTCTTGGTGTGTCACCAGTTCTAGTGGACTGTCACCAGTGTTCTGGTGTGTCACCAGCTCTAGTGGACTGTCACCTGTGTTCTTGGTGTGTCACCAGCTCTAGTGAACTGTCACCAGTGTTCTTGGTGTGTCACCAGCTCTAGTGTACAGTCACCAGTGTTCTTGGTGTGTCACCAGCTCTAGGGGACTGTCACCAGCTCTATTGGACTGTCACCAGTGTTCTTGGTGTGTCACCAGCTCTAGTGGACTGTCACCAGTGTTCTTGGTGTATCACCAGCTCTAGTGGACTGTCACCAGCTCTAGTGGACTGTCACCAGTGTTCTTGGTGTGTCACCAGCTCTAGTGGACTGTCACCAGTATTGTTGGTGTGTCACCAGCTCTAGTGGACTGTCACCAGTGTTCTTGGTGTGTCACCAGCTCTAGTGGACTGTCACCAGTGTTCTTGGTGTGTCACCAGCTCTAGTGGACTGTCACCAGTGTTCTTGGTGTGTCACCAGCTCTAGTGGACTGTCACCAGTGTTCTTGGTGTATCACCAGCTCTAGTGGACAGTCACCAGCTCTAGTGGACTGTCACCAGTGTTCTTGGTGTGTCACCAGCTCTAGAGGACTGTCACCAGTGTTCTTGGTGTGTCACCAGCTCTAGTGGACTGTCACCAGTGTTCTTGGTGTGTCACCAGCTCTAGTGGACTGTCACCATTGTTCTTGGTGTGTCACCAGCTCTAGTGGACTGTCACCAGTGTTCTTGGTGTGTCACCAGCTCTAGTGGACTGTCACCAGTGTTCTTGGTGTGTCACCAGCTCTAGTGGACTGTCACTAGCTCTAGTGGACTGTCACCAGTGTTCTTGGTGTGTCACCAGCTCTAGTGGACTGTCACCAGTGTTCTTGGTGTGTCACCAGCTCTAGTGGACTGTCACCAGTGTTCTTGGTGTGTCACAAGCTCTAGTGGACTGTCACCAGTGTTCTTGGTGTGTCACCAGCTCTAGTGGACTGTCACCAGCTCTAGTGGACTGTCACCAGTGTTCTTGGTGTGTCACCAGCTCTAGTGGACTGTCACCAGTGTTCTTGGTGTATCACCAGCTCTAGTGGACTGTCACCAGTGTTCTTGGTGTGTCACCAGCTCTAGTGTACTGTCACTAGCTCTAGTGGACTGTCACCAGTGTTCTTGGTGTGTCACCAGCTCTTGTGGACTGTCACCAGTGTTCTTGGTGTGTCACCAGCTCTAGTGGACTGTCACCAGTGTTCTTGGTGTGTCACCAGCTCTAGTGGACTGTCACCAGTGTTCTTGGTGTGTCACCAGCTCTAGTGGACTGTCACCAGCTCTAGTGGACTGTCACCAGCTCTAGTGGACTGTCACCAGTTTATTACGTGTATCAACTTCGCTTCTCTCTGACATCCAAGCTATAACATCTCGTTACTGTTCTGCAACATCCTGCTGGTCATTGTCAGCAAGGAGGAGGCAACATCCAGCTGGCCATTGTCAGCAAGGAGGAGGCAACATCCTGCTGGTCATTGTCAGCAAGGAGGAGGCAACATCCAGCTGGCCATTGTCAGCAAGGAGGAGGCAACATCCAGCTGGCCATTGTCAGCAAGGAGGAGGCAACATCCAGCTGGTCATTGTCAGCAAGGAGGAGGCACCATCCAGCTGGTCATTGTCAGCAAGGAGGAGGCAACATCCAGCTGGCCATTGTCAGCAAGTAGGAGGCAACATCCAGCTGGCCATTGTCAGCAAGGAGGAGGCAACATCCAGCTGGTCATTGTCAGCAAGGAGGAGGCAACATCCAGCTTGCCATTGTCAGCAAGGGGGAGGCAACATTCAGCTGGTCATTGTCAGCAAGGAGGAGGCAACATCCAGCTGGCCATTGTCAGCAAGGAGGAGGCAACATCCAGCTGGTCATTGTCAGCAAGGAGGAGGCACCATCCAGCTGGTCATTGTCAGCATGGAGGAGCCAGGTTCCTGGGAGCTCAATACAGTAAAACATAGAAACATACAAATAAATGAATCTGCAGAAGGTCTGTTGGTCTGAGAGTCAGCTCTTGTTTATACCTAACTAAAGTCATTTATATATACAAGTCTATTCTTCATTTGAAACATTTTGTGTCAGAAGTCAATAATCCAGTTCACATACCAGTTGTTAACCAAGTCTATGGTGAATTTAGGGTTATCCAATTAATATCATGGTGTTCGTTCATGAGGACAGTTGAATGGGTGGAAAAGTTCCCAGACTATTGATGGTGCACGGATATGTAGAAGTGGTCGGCGGCGCATTATGCCCAGTATCAGGGAAGGGCTCCAGTGTGTCCGTCTGTAGTTACACATCTGGAGGAGACTATGGCTTCTTATTTATACAGTTGCACATCAAGGCTCACACGGAGTTGTATATTGTTTACATAAGTGACCAGAGACACGGCTCACCTTAACAGTGACCAGAGACATGACTCACCTTAACAGTGACCAGAGACATGACTCACCTTAACAGTGACCAGAGACATGACTCACCTTAACAGTGACCAGAGACATGGCTCACCTTAACAGTGACCAGAGACATGGCTCACCTTAACAGTGACCAGAGACATGACTCACCTTAACAGTGACCAGAGACATAACTCACCTTAACAGTGACCAGAGACACGGTTCACCTTAACAGTGACCAGAGACATGACTCACCTTAACAGTGACCAGAGACATGACTCACCTTAACAGTGACTAGAGACACGGTTCACCTTAACAGTGACCAGAGACATGACTCACCTTAACAGTGACCAGAGACATGACTCACCTTAACAGTGACCAGAGACATGGCTCAACAGTGACCAGAGTCATGACTCACCTTAACAGTGACCAGAGACACGGTTCACCTTAACAGTGACCAGAGACATGACTCACCTTAACAGTGACCAGAGACATGACTCACCTGAACAGTGACCAGAGACATGACTCACCTTAACAGTGACCAGAGACATGACTCACCTTAACAGTGACCAGAGACACGGTTCACCTTAACAGTGACCAGAGACACGGTTCACCTTAACAGTGACCAGAGACATGACTCACCTTAACAGTGACCAGAGACATGACTCACCTTAACAGTGACCAGAGACATGACTCACCTTAACAGTGACCAGAGACATGGCTCACCTTAACAGTGACCAGAGACATGACTTACCTTAACAGTGACCAGAGACATAACTCACCATAACAGTGACCAGAGACATGACTCACCTTAACAGTGACCAGAGACATGACTCACCTTAACAGTGACCAGAGACATGACTCACCTTAACAGTGACCAGAGACATGACTCACCTTAACAGTGACCAGAGACATGACTCACCTTAACAGTGACCAGAGACATGACTCACCTTAACAGTGACCAGAGACATGACTCACCTTAACAGTGACCAGAGACATGACTCACCTTAACAGTGACCAGAGACATGACTCACCTTAACAGTGACCAGAGACATGACTCACCTTAACAGTGACCAGAGACATGACTTACCTTAACAGTGACCAGAGACATGACTCACCTTAACAGTGACCAGAGACATGACTCACCTTAAAAGGGAGGAAGTTTGGTGTTGGAGTAAGTGTGATGGACGGGCCGTTGGTGTGTCTGTGGAAGTCAGTCATGGAGGCTCTTCAGTTCCCTGAAGGTAATGAACCAAGTAATGGGTCTCTAAGGAACATGTTTCAGTTAGGTGGGCCAAGGAAGTCACTATAGTTTGCCATACAAGTGATTTCATCTATTTATAGTTAAATGAGGAGAAATCAAAGTTTCTAAATTTTTAATATGTTGTGAGAGCACAGTGTAGGAGACCTTTTATGCGGTTGTACGCACCTAGTTGTACTCACCTAGTTGTGCTTGTGTGGTTTTGAGCTCTGACTCTTTGGTCTAGCCCTTCAACTGTCAATCAACTGATGTACAGGTTCCTGAGCCTACTGGGCTCTATCATATCTACACTTGAAGCTGTGTATGGAGTCAGTATCCACCACATCACTTCCTAATGCACTCAATTTCTTAACTACTCTGACAATGAAAAAGTTCTTTCTAATATCTCTATGGCTCACTTGGGCACTCAATTTCCACCTGTGTCCTCTAGTGCGTGTGCCCCTTGTGTTAAATAGCCAGTCTTTATCTACCCTATCAATTCCTTTGAGATTCTTTTATGTGGTGATCATGTTCCCCCAACTCTTCTGTCTTCCAGCGATGTGAGGTTTAATTCCCGTAGTCTCTCCTCGTAGTTCATACCCCTCAGTTCGGGTACTAGTCTGGTGGTAAACCTTTGAACATTTTCTTTTTTAGTCTAATGCTTGACTAGATATGGACTCCGTGCTGGAGTTGCATATTGCAGGATTGGTCTGACATATGTGGTATACAAAGTTCTGAATGATTCCTTACACAAGTTTCTAAAGGCCGTTCTCATGTTGGCCAGCCAGGCATATGCCGCTGATGTTAACCTCTTGATATGGGCTTCAGGGGACAGGTCTGGTTTGATATCAACCCCCAGGTCTTTATCTCTCTCTGACTCTTGAAGAATTTCATCTCCCAAATGATACCTTGTATCAGGTCTCCTGCTTCCTACCCCTATCTTCATTACATTACATTTGCTTGGGTTAAACTCTAACAACCATTTGTTCGACCATTCCTTCAATTTGTCCAGGACTTCTTGAAACCTCAAGCTGTCCTCCTCTGTCTTAGTCCTTCTCATAATTCTGGCATCGTCAGCAAACATTGATGTATCTGTGTCTCTGTCCTCATGTTCTCGGCCTTTATGCTGAGTGTCAGAGTAATGTGGAGAGCGGGTGGCAGCCGAGTGAACATCGTCCCTCACAGTATGGTGAGTAACAGAGGTGTCAGTACCCCGGGTGGTCGGGTTGGACGCCAGGGAAGGAGTGGTATGAGTACTATCAGGTCCCCCCAGACCTCATGGCAATGGTCGGCCTTGGTTGATCACCCAGAGATTATGACAAGATCTTTGATCAAGTAAAGCCGTTTTCATGAGCGAGTGGACTTAATGTCTTGGATCTCGAGTGGTGGGAGTCAAAGTGCTGGACGAGTTCCTCGAGGATACTAAGGGCAGATGGAAGCCCAAGATGCCTAGGTTTCAGTTCAGTCTTGTTTAATATTTAGTAACCTTAAGGTTTAAGCAAAAAATCGCTTGTTTCAACTTTGAATAAATATACGATTTTTAACAAGCAGGGTGACCATCTCCACAAATAATGCAGTGATGTGGCGGGCCTGGCAAAGACGATCAGAAGCAACAAGTGGGGTAAAGTGTATCTGTACCCCGACAAACATCGTCTCCATGACTGAAGGGTTTCATAAATTACACTCGACTAGGAAGTAACCATGAAGGAGATGTGCCCAATTATGTCCAAAGGATTGATTAACACATAAGGGCATCAACCACTATTACGTAATTATATGTATAGTCTCTTATTTACTTAGATGGTTTGATAAATGCATTGTAATCAACTTCTGTTGTATAATTACAGATTATTATTACAGTTCGTTACCCAGGAGGCTTGATGAGGATATTCCTCGTGTCGTGTTCGGTGGCTGTCGCATTTTTCTTCACACGGTTCTTACAGCAGGAGGTAAGTAGTTATAAACTGACACTTGTAGCTTCCTTTAATTCATTGTTTTATATTATTGCATTTGTTTTATTTTTAATTTAACCAACTGGGGAACTCGGCATCCCTCCATGAAGTACAGGGCCAAAACTTCATTACACACAATTTTCATCTTTGTAACATCTTCACGGCCATAACAGACTCTTCCAGTTCTCTTATGAAAACAAAATATGTAGATGATGTCATATAGGTTACAAAAGCTTCAAAGGTAGCCTATGGAAGAACAACAGAGTTGAATCCTCATTTAACTTTTGACTTCCCCTTGATTCAGCTGATAAAGTGTTATCAGTTATTTGTACTTACAGAAGGTAGATGATGCATTATTTAATTTAAAAGAAAATTATGAACATTTAGGGAAGTTTTAATTGTAGTTTATAACTGAACCAAAGAAACACTTGCTAAATGACTACCACTACCACCAATGACATTACCAATACACTATTTACACAACAACCATCACTACCACCATCATCTTGGTTGATGATTTCAACCTATGGCATCTAAAATGGAAAAAATATGGCAAATAAAGTCATTCCAGAAAGAACCTTAGGAAGAAGTCTAAATGAACAGTCACACACAAATGAACTCATGCAGATGTATGAGAGTTTTCCTTTAAACAGCAAATAGTAGAACCAACTAGAAAGGAGAACATCGTAGATCTTATTTCACAAACATTGATGAACTCATTAGGGTCATAACGATTACCAATACATTTTACTCCTATCACAACCTAATGGAAGTCCAGAGAAGCATGGGCAATAGACCTGTGCAGCCAGTCTCAATTTCAAGATGAGGAGAATTCAGTATATTCAATTTCAATAACAAACTGATTAATTGGGAGCTAATAAACCAGGACAACGCAGAAATATGCTGGGAAGAACAGCTAGATAATGCAACCTTGAACTAGTGTGTCGAGAAAGTAGGCACAATAGTACAAGATATATGTGGAAATCACATACATTTAAGGAAAAAAAGAGAAAAAGATGCAAATTGGAACGAGAACGGCATTCCCTCTATATGCGAAGAAAAAAATCACAGAACATCTCAAATGTGCCACTCTATCCCAACAACGACTAGGTTGAGATATGGAAATGCTCGAGCTTATGGGGCAAGAATCATATTTCATGAGAGGCAAAGAGTACAAATGGCTATAAGTGTAATAGAGAGGAATACAAAAATTCTTCGTCTTAAGTTCAAAATTTAGAATAAAATTTACATATAACATTGGGACCTTGCACAAGTGTGATGATGAACATTTACAAATAACAATGAAAGGAATAAAATACATAGGCTACAGAACGCCTCACTATTCATGAATCTCTGAACACATTGAAGATCGATGATCCAAACGAATTCTTATGCATATGACATCAGCATCAAACCATACATTAGATGTCACCCTTCTCCCACTAAACATTGAAGTAGCCAGAGACAACATGCCCATGCACTCTGCACCAGGCCCAGACTCCTGGATTCTGCATTCATCAAGACTTGCATAACACCACATCACAGGCCCTAAGTATCTGTTGGAGAGGAAGCCTAGATACCGGTGTTATTCCTGACGTACTCAAAACAATGGAGATCGCGCCACATCAAAAAAGAGTAGTAAATCAGATACGAATAATTATAGACCAATGACCCTAACATCATATGTCATATAAATCTTTCAAAGAGTGCTAAGAAGTAAGATCACTAATCACATGGACTCGCAATATCTACAACCCTGGACCACTTGGTTTCAAACAGGGTGCTCTTGCCTCTCACAATTGCTAGATCACTTTGACATGGAAATAAATGCCACAATGCACAATGCTGACTTATTATACACAGACTTTTTAAAAGCTTTCGACAAATGTGACCATGATGTTATTGCACACAAAAGCATTCAAAAGTAATTAGTAGCTAAGAAGGGAGACAGATCCTTAACTTTCAAATGAAAGAAATCAGAGTGCAATAGTTAATAAAGTAAAATCCGGATCATCCCAGGGGAAAAGCTCAGTCCTGACAAGGTACCCTGCTTCAGCCCGTCCTCCAAATGGGGGGTGGTAAATGTAAGGAGACAAATAAGTGCAATAATGTACTATTCATAGCAGTTAGGAATTGTACTTATTTTCACTAAGTATTAAATCGTACTGTCAAATATATTGTGAATATTTGAGTTTACCTGAAAATCTGAATAGAAAACCACAACCTCACCTAACCGTCTTAGTTTTGAAGATAATAATTTTATTGCTTTAATTACAATTAGTACTTAACCTATAGCTATATTGATATTACAGTTTTATAAAACAAAACTAAAATATGTCAATAAATTATAAAAAAGCTCAAAAATTTTTAAAATTTTGTATAAAATCTATATTGTTTAATAAACCTGAAAAAGAAATCCTGATATAAAACGTATGTATTGCAAACTGACAGAGTACTTTGCTTTAGGAGGTCAGACCCCACCCTGATCCGGTGCATTATACCGGTAAGAGACGGGAGACCTCTTAAAGAAAAAGCAACCCTCTAGTTCAGGCTCTCCTGCACCCAGCACTGCCGGGTGGATAAATATAGGGCAGCAACGATTAGAGCCTCCTGAACATGCTGTTCAGAGTGAAGGTGCGGTTCGAGGAACCGACACCACATACAGCAAGATCGAGATAATGAATCTACTATCATCAACCTCTGGGGTAGCACCCATCGACGTCGTTATGGACGTGAATGGGCCCCAAATTCTTTTCAGTAGTGCAGCAGCACTAGAAAGCCTATTCACCACGACAACGACCACTGCACTCGAAGCACAGGGCCTAACACTCCTGCCTCCCTACCAGTTCCTGGCAGTAAGGACTATATTCATTCACAGAGTGAGTGACATCATCGCTGAACGACCAGCTTCTGAGATTGTGAAGAGCATAAACACCCAAAACAGATCCCTCACGGCCATATCGGCCCACCTCATTCAGCAGGATGTAAACAGAAAGCCAACCCTCAAGGTCACCCTCAAGACTCCGGCAGAGGCTACTCTCGCGGCCGACAACGGCCTCAGATGCTGTGGAGTGGCCTGCACACCCCACCAGATCTCCAGGCAGCGATATTTCCACCTGCGTCAGTGCTTTCGGTGTTATCAATACACCCACTATTCACAAAAGTGCCCAAATCCGAAGCAGAAATGCAGCATCTGTGCTGGGGAACATCATCACAAGACCTGCACAGCTGCCACCAAACGTTGTCTACTCTGCGACGGTGACCACACAGCCGTCTCTCAAGACTGCCCAAGCGACAAGAGGAAATCAAGCAAATGACAGAAGCCAGACCAAGAAACTCTACTCCAAGATTTAACATTCAAGAACATGCCTTCCCAGCTCTCCGACGGGTGGCGCCGCGAGCGGCGAGCAACCAACTACTGGACCAGCAACTCCCGAGCCAGCCAATCACAGCATCAGACGACACCTCTGCACCAATCCTCACTCACACCGCCTCCAGCCACCTCTGACAGCACTGTAGCAGCTTTGATACACTTCGCTACTGAACTCTCAGGAGGTGATCTCAGACAACGGTACAGAATACTAAATGAACTATACAAGGCAAACAATCTTCCCACGTTCGTAATTCCAGAGGCCATGTTTACTGCTGGCTCCTCTCCACCAGAGCCCGACCCCGTTCCAGAGACGCCAGAGCCCGACCCCGTTCCAGAGACGCTGTCAACCTGGACCATACAACTCCAGATACACCAGCAACTCCAGATACACCAGCAACTACATCTGATACCGTGGCTTCTGATACCACGTCTTCTGATGACGACTCGAACGCCTATGTTGAAATTGAAACACAAACATCACCCCCAGCACCAGAGACCACTGCAGCACACTCACCATACTCATTACCAGTGCAATCTCCAAGAATCGACGACGAACGTGAAAGCAGATTTATGGATCTCCTGAATACAGGCGCCTCACCAGTAAATTCTACAATGTGAAGTTTGCAGAAGCTGTGCTGAACAACCAAACGAAGAATTTTGGAATGTACCGAATGAAGAAATCTTCTCGCATTGCGATGAAGCAACATTGTTTAAGGATCTCTTCCCACCTGACTACCCCCAGTACAAGGAACATCAAATGATACTAGAAGTAAGAAAAAATAGAAGATCTAAGAAGAAACCATGTGAGAGCAGCCGCTCTCTTCCCCCTCTTTAGGGGGATGGGGACCTAATTTTGCTCGTTTTGAGATGGTGGTACCCGACGTAGACACACTCCACACCACAAGAAGAAAGAAAACCTCCACTGCCGCCTTCCAGACCCGTCTCCAGCCTAGCCAGATATGGATTGATACAGCATCTACACTCTGACAAGCAGCTGGGTCTAGCCCTGGCACTTTTTCTTCAACTTCAACATTTCCTCTCACCGACTTCTCTTCAGCTGTCCCACTTCAAGGCTCGCCCAATGGGCATTCTTCTCCTGTATTATCGTGATCGTGATCGTGATATCGTGTGCAAACTGGAGTTGAAAACTTCATCCTAAAATTCTGAGTGTTTTAACGAAAACGAGGAGAATTAAATCAGGGGAGGGAGTTGGGTAAATGTAACAGCCCATAAGTGCAATTATGCACTGTTTATGACAGTAAGAAAGTGTAGTATTACACTTAGTATTAAATCGTACTGTCAATTCGAGAACGGGTTGCCTGCTTGCTCCTGCATTTGTCCTCTTCCTCTTATCAGACATATAGAAGGAGATAATC